>JAOPUL010005356.1:23585126-23597879 GCA_027564515.1 Octopus rubescens
GAACTAGGGTCGATAACATCGACTACTCCCCTCCCCCAAAATTCCAGGCCTTCGTGCCCAGTATAGAATGGAATATTTGTCCTCCAGATATAAATGGAATTATGATAGAAGAGGAATTAACATGTGTGCTTTCTCGTCGTTTTCAGTATACCGAGTCATTAGCTGATGTCGGCCTGGAGATCGATATGGAAAAGGGAGAAATCGTAAGCCGTGCTGGTTCCACTTCTGTCTTGTGGTCTGAAGACTTTGTTGCTTCGGCAACCAAAGAGACTAATTCTCAGGCTGGTTATTTCGGAGCAGACTACGAAAGCTCGCGCAGTAATTCATGGAGTGCTTATGCTGATCCCAATAATGTATTCAACAGCCTCCGCAACAAAAAACGGTCTCCAATTCCCAAACGATACCAACGTCAAGGAAAATACGCCAAGAAACATAGTGCAAGCAGCTTTAATTTTGAAACTGGTCTAGAGGACGAATGGTAAGTTTATCAATACTAATCATTAAACAGAAAACATGATTCAAACAGTGTATGCTAATATTTCTTTAAATAGCTTACATTAACACAATTTAAGACGGGTTCAATTAACGTGATATGTATTAATGTACTAGTCAGGTAAGTAAAAAGAAAAGTAATATCTTATAACCCTGATTGCACATAATTGTCTTATACTAGACAGAAGCATGGTATATCTAGAGCAATAGATCCTGTAGATCGCATCCAGTTGCTATATTGAATACTCACATGTTAGCTCAATGAGGTCTGACCTAAGACTACGACATCGTAACACTTCACAGAAAATTTTGTCTCCCTGTAGTGATTAAAATAACCATTTTTGACAGTGGTTTTTCTGTCGATGTCTTCAGGTCTGTGAAAAAATTTAAGTTGAGAACTGCAAACTAACAAAACATTTTCCAATTATACAATAACCCTCGCCCACACTTTGCATTACTTACTATAGTAAATCTAGGCTTCCCATGACAAATATTTACAAGGAAGACTGGAGAGTTAACTATTCTAGAATATTCATCTCTAAAGCATATACTATGACGAATTTGTATTTGTGTGCATAGTATATCCTCTGTCAAACTATATAATAAAACAATAATTAAATAGGTGTTTAATTAATTAGTTACACACATAATGAAGACAAATGTGTTTTTAGTTTAATGATTCATCGAAATAAAGTAGGAGAGATTATTCCGAGAATAAACTAATTGAAGTTAATTAAAAATTGAAAGGGGGCATACAGTCATGAGTAATTCTGATCTTTGGCAAGTACAGTGACAACTTTGCACATGTTTCGGTCTTATTACACCTTCTCAGCAAATCATAGTTTTTATCAGAAATTGCTAGACCTTAATCTGACAGCTATATAATGAGTTTGAGTAAATAAACACTGATGAAAAGATCAGCTCAAAATAAGGATTTGGGCAGGTTACCCAGGAACGCCTTCTTTATTTGCAAAAAGTAAATAGTTAAGTGGGTATTAATATAACAAGCCGAAAATAGACAATTGATTAAAATTTCACCTGTAAAAGTGAGATAAAAAAAATCATTCGTATAAATATATTAATTCTGCTCAAGAAAGGGAAAGGAAAGAACTCCAGAACTTTAATAGTTTAATTCAGATTTGAGTGCAGTTGTGTGTTAACTGTAAGTTAAAACATATAGGGTTTCATTTTATGCGTAAGCAATATATTTTTACACTTGTATATTCACTTTTAAATAAAGTACAGAAAAAAGAATTATGTAAAAATGAAAAGATGCTTAAATTAAGTATGTTCTCGAACAGAGCTGAAAAAATAACTAGGTTATGTATATATATATATATATATACACACACATATATATATAGGGTTATAAAATGTTAAAGTAAGCATGGTATAAATAGTCATCTGATAGTACTCAGAGAAATTCGAAGTTTAAACTCCAAATTCCTCATCAAGAGTAGGCAGTGTCGAAGTAAAAGGTCAGCATTAAGAACGATCTTCGTCGAGTGGGTATGGAAGCAAAAAAGGACAAACAATAACAAGCCTAAAGAAAGTTGTATAAACAATTACATGATGTAATCAAATCTTATCTTTACAGTTGTTTTGGATTAGCGTTGACTGGTGCTATAACCATGCATATTAATATTATGTTATAAAGTCTAATATTGTAGGTGCATGAACACTGTTCTCTACAAAGCTATTTGCCAGTGTCTTCTGATAAGGTTATTGTGACTTTGTTCCAGGGGTCTTTCAAAATACGTACCTGTTCATACACCTATAATATTATTGAATTTCATTACATAATATACATAGTTACCACACCAGTCGTCGATTATCCGAAACATCTGTAACACTAAGACTTGATTATATCATATAATTCTATATGCATCTTTCCATATAAATATATTCCTTATGCCTGCTGTTGTTTGTCTTTTACTGCTTTAATATTAGCACGGATCTAACAAGAATTTTGATTTTAAATACTACCAGATCGGATCTAACGTGTGTAATTACATTACCATCAGATCGGTTTTAACTTCAATCTTATAGAATCAGAATAGGATAAGTAATAGTCAGATAGCTATTAATCAGAATGAAGCTGGTTATAGTCTGTTAAAATTAACACTAAGCATCAGTGTTCTTCTACTTGACAGGCTAAGCTGTCTTCTTTCTACTGATTACTGCGATGCTGGCAACTTCAAGGCAGAATGGTTACAGCTTCAATCTTTCCGAAGGTGTAGCCTGGGCACGAATGAACATAACACAACAGGTCTGTTCCACCCTATTTCGGACTACCTCCCACGGCAAATTTATTTCCTGCATCGCAAATTTAACCTTTTCCAGTACACAATTGGCTTTTCCCTCTCCCCCCATCAAAACATTTTCAACCGAATCAAATTTTGCTTTTAATAAACTCCGAAGAAAAATATCTCGTGTCTGTCATTTCCTGCAGTTGATTTACTGAGGCTACATATTTATGTCAAGTATGAGCAACTTGAAGCTCGTGGCCCTTTATGTCTTCATGTATGGCACGCGTAATCTCATCATTATGTATTCACTTATTCTTTCTTTCTTTTTTACTTGTTTCAGTCATTAGACTACAGCTATGCTGGGGCACCAACTTGAAGAATTTTTAGTCGAACAAATCGACCCCAGTATCTATTTTTTTAAGACTTGTACTTATTTTATCGATCCCTTTTGGCGAACCGCTTAAGTTATGGGGACATAAAAACCAACACCAGTTGTCAAGACACAGACACACTCATATATATATATATATACGACGGACTTTTTTCAGTTTCCGTCTACCAAATCCACTCATAAGACTTTGGTCAGCCCGAGGCTATAGTAGAAGACACTTGTCCAAGGTACCATGCTGTGGGACCGAACCCAGAACCATGTGGTTGGGAAGCAAGCTTCTTATCACACAGCCACGCCTAACGTTTTGCTAAAATTTTGTTACGTAACCTTTAGGTCCGTCTATTACTTTGAACAATTTAGTTTCTGTCTTTCGTGCCTTCTCACGATTAAATGTTTATGGTTTACTTAGTTTAGTATATCATCTACAGTGTAGTATATATGATGTTTGTTAATTTTTTTTTTTTTTTAGAGGTGTGACCCAATTTATGATTGGTTATATCTCATAAGGTCCACTATTAGAAAAATGTTGTTCATGCCAGATTTATGCAATAGTTTCTAAAAAAATATAATTTTCTTCAGTCTTTCAATTCGTCTTTCTTATCATTGTTTTATTGAAGTGAAATATCTGAACGTTCGTGAGTTCATAACTGTTTCCTTGTTATTTCTTGGGACTGGAAACTTAATTGTACATGTAACCGTAGTGGATAGGTGATAGACTGTCTGGGAAAAAGATTTTTGAGATAATTTAATGTTTCAAAGTACTGAATGTAGAACTGAACATTATCTAAGTTTGCATTTGTGTTGGTAAAGATATTTAACGATAATTTTATGACTGTTTTTTCTCTTGGAAATCATCAGATGCAGCCAGTGATAATTTTCTGTGTTTTACACCACTACACACAGGAGAACGAAAGTGAAAGAGTAAGAGTGGGAGAAAATAAGGCGGTGGGGCGAGAGAGAGAGAGAGAGAGAGAGAGAGAGAGAGAGAGAGGACATCCCATAAAGCGTTTTTGCAGTTCACTTAACAACAGAGAGTAATAATAAATTGTTTAGCTTGTTTATTTTAAATAATCTTCAACTTACTCATTTCTTGTTTCCACTTTCGACAAATACGTTTTCACGCACAAAGATTTAACATCACTCTTAATATAAAACAAACATGAACCGGGGCTAAAATAAACTTCATATTCCAAAGAATACTTTGATTTAATGTTCCATTATTGTACAATAGAGCACAGTTCCCAGCAAGCCCAGTACGCAACCTCCGATTCCTGATTGAAATTATTTCTCTTCGCTTATATCACTGATGTTCTTGAGAACGGCATGAATATTACACAACCTCGTTTCTTCACTCCGCTATAAATCTGAGATCATGAATCAATGTTAGAAAACAATATTCCATTTCCTTATTGCTTTTCTGTCAGACTTTCCTTCGCAAACTATTCTGTGTTGTACTTTTGAAATATTTTGCATATAACTTAAAATCTACTTTTGCTCTAATAAAGTAATTAAATACAACGATTATATTTTATGAAATATTTAAATTAGAAATTCCATTTCTAATTTCATGCATTTTTAAAGCTCAACATTTTTCGTTTTTCATCTGGATATGGCTTTTTTCCACTGGGTTTTACGAGCATATTTTCCCCCCAATCACTTGTTGTTCTTTCCCCAATCGCTGTTTTTACAACAATACTCGGATCTTTTTTTTTTTTTTTTTTGGCACAATATTAACACAAAAGCAAAACAACTGAAATATATACCCTTCTTGTTCATTTTCCAGCTTTAATCTCTTTTCCATACTTTTGTTGCTCCCTCTTTCTACCTTATCTTTTTAGGAATTCATAATATTACTATTCTATAACTACTACTACTACCAATAATAATAACTGCTTCTACATTAAGTACAAGGCCATAAAATTGTGTGGGGTGTACAGTCGATTAGATTAACTCCAGTACTTTACTTGTACATTATTTTATCGTCCTCGGAGGGATGAAAGGTAAAATTGACCTTGGCAAGATTTGAACTCAAGTCAGAACAAATGTCGCAAGACATTTTTTCTGACACAGATGCATTTAACAGAATACTGGGAGTATAATGGAGAATATAGTGGTGTTTCATTTAGAACACCAGAATGCGTTTAGCTGATAAAATTTTATTAAATTTATAAGTTTTCATATATAATATATAAACATGCAAAGAAATAAGGAAAAAGAAAGAAAAACAAACAAACAAAAGAAACAACAATTCAACACCAGGTACCTCAATTGATCTCACACCGCAAGGTTCAGTGGAACCTACTGAAACAAGCCAGCACGCTTGTGGCATTACCACGGGTGATGGCGAGGCTAAGATGCTGGAACAGTCAAGCACCCCCATGGGCATCACCTGAGCTGCCAATGATGACAAGAACTTCACTGTCATTGGCCCAGCCCCTCCAAATGTCTCAAATGCCACAGGCTGGGAGAAATGGTTCACTGATATGTACCGATACTTGAGGGCTTTGTTCCGTTCGGCAGTGAAAGCAATGACCCTCCTATTTACCACAGTGTCCAGGATGTGGGAGAGAGCAAAGGAGTCACAGACTGTGGAATCCCAGATGAGGCACCTACCTCTTACCCAGGGACAAAGGGTCAGACCATCTGGCCTCTCCCCATCACTTCTGGATAATCCCACTGGCTTCAGAACTGAGGGGATTTTGACCTGAGCCAGGGCTCGTTTGATGATCATGTTTAGCTCAGTGTGACGAGCGAAATGACCAGCCTTAAGGCAGCAAGACAAACAGTGAAGACCTGTGGAGTCGAGGGGCCTACAAAGGCGACATTTCAGTCAGCTCCAACTCTGAGTGCAATGGAGATGCGGAGCTCATTCAACTGAGCAGACTACCAATGTTGACCACAGGCAGGGCATCAATCCAGTCCCCTGAGAATTTCGCACTTGCAGAGAGTGGGGATACTTCAAAAATTGATCAAATTGATCAAAGAGAGAGTTAAAGGTGGCGCCTGAGCACAGATTGTCCCATACTCTCTGCTTCTGTCTATCCTCATCTGTGACAGGGACTGACAAACCAAGCTCACTCCACTGTAACAGAGCTTCAGCCATCTCCCTATTGGAACTAGTCAATGTTGGAAAGGAGAGGATGTTGCCTACCAGAGGGGAGTATGCATGGATGGAGGAGAGAAAACAGGGAAGAGATAGAGATGAGCACTTGCATAAGCCCAGACCCCAAACCATTTTGGCAAAACAGCCTGGTCGCAGGACTCTGGAGAGCGTTTGACATTGACCAGACTCTTGAGTTTTCCGAAGATTAGGTCGTCAAAGTATTGAAGCGAAGACGAGAATCTATAGGAGGGACTAACTCTGAGGAAATACAGTAACCTAGGAATCGACAAGTAATTCCTAAGTATGAAAAACCTTGGTGTGGCTCAATTGCCTCAAGGTTCTTCAGTAATTGCTCAAGGTTAGACATCTTGGATTGAAAGATGGACTCGAAAGCTCAGTCAGTAATTGAGGCTCCGAGAGAGCACCGCATTGATGAGGGAGGAACTGTGATAGAAGGGAAGGAGTCTGTAAATGAGTTTACAGTCTGCTGGTGTGAAGCTGGATGGTCGAGGAGCCAAAGCTCGCATTTGGAGCTGTTGACGCTAAGGCCCGTATGACCAAGTTCGTCAATCATTGACCTTGCAGTTGCAAGAACCTTATCAGGAAGACCTCCCAAACAGGCATCATCAAGATACCAGACATTTAAGTCCAGGTCAGCTCCCATCTTGGTAATGTCATCAATGCCCAGTGTGAACAGAGCAGGTCCAAGCGTGTCACCCTGTTGGAATCCAGAGGCAGATGAGATGAGGTGGTCACCAAAGGAGTAGTACACGGGTTCCTGATAGGCCTGCCAAGCCAAGTTATAGAGCTGTGGGGCATTCTCCCTTACTGCACGGAGAACGACATCCTGACTGATGGAATTGAAGACATTCTTGAGATCCAGTTTGAGGATGACCTTTGGTGTCTCAGAAGGTATGAAGGTGTCTCTAGTGGTATGAGCAGCAGTCTCACAACCTAGCTTTGTACCCACCCCTAGCTGGGTAGGGGGAAATTCAGCATGCAGGCCATCTGAGACCGAGGACAGACATACTTTCGCTGTGATCCATCGCAGTGTACATCTGACTGCTATAGGGTGGAAGTTACCATTGCCGCTTGGTGAGACCAAATAGTTTAGCCCCAAAGAACAGGGGGCGAATGTAGGGAAGGGCACTCTCAGTGTTGATGAACAGTGTTAGGCTCTCCAAGAGCTCCAGGCTGGCATCACCGGCCGATAGGGAGATACCATCCTTGAGATGTTGAGGTCACAAGCCATCAATTCTGGCACCAAAACCTGCCAGAAAGGATGCAATCGCCCTCCTGAGGTTGTTAGTGGTGAAAACAGGTTGTAAGAAACCTGGTGGGTCAGGTCAATGTAGGTAGTCGACCGGAGGAGCCAGAGTATGTTTCTCTTTCAATCGATTGAGGGAGTCTGTTGTGCACTGGGCGAGGGAGGACAGAGAGGAGAGGGGAGGAGGTGAACAGCCTCCTAAATGTCAAATTCACCGAATTTGGCATTAACGGCCTTCCTCAAGTTTGGTGATTGAACATTGTTCGGGGTTGTTCTGATCACCAACCCGAGATGAACAGTGGTTGGGGTGGACTGGAACATCTTGAACTGCCATTTTAGGGAAGATATGAGGGAACCAGTACTCTACGTGGAGAGAGATCAGAGGGAATAGGAACAGTTTCTGCCAATCTGAGGTGTTGTTGGACAGGCAGACATTCTTCAGCAACCTGGAGAGAGTACGGACGAACCATGGCCAATCTCCCTTGAGGATCCAGTTGATGAGCTTCAACTTGGACAAACTCTGGAGGGCAGCAGTAAATTCCTCAATGGGGATCTGGGCATCAGAACAAGGTTCAACCTTATTAAGTATGTCGGAGCTGAAGTGGCATTGATTACAAGTCCAGTTTGAAAAGCTTTCGGCTTGAACCTTGGTAATGCCAACACAGCTCCTGTGATAACCAAGGCTACACGAGTGGCATTTGATGGTCTTCAATTAGCGACTTGTACGGGTGCAGAGAGCACAACTTGGAGGTGAACTGACAGCATCAGTAGGACCAACGATAGGATTAAAATTTAAACGGGAGGGGATGGCAATTGGGGAACATTGGCTATGGAGGTAGAGGGAGAGCTGGGTGAACAGCATTAATTCCGGCGCTGGGGCTCGACTGAAGGGTAGGAGGCGATGGAGGCAAGCTAAATGTTACAGGAGTGATGGGGAGTGTGAGGGGAGGTGGGGACAGGTTAGCGATGGTGGTGGCAGGGGGAACTAGGTGAAGAGCATTAATGCTGGTGGTAGGGGTCAGCTGGGGGGGGGGACAGGAGGTGATGATGGAAGACTAGCGGTTACGGGAGTGGTGGGGCAAATAAAGGGATGAGCAGGTTAATTCCAACCGACTGATGATAGAAGGGGGAGACGAGTTAGCTCCCTAGGATGTGATGAAGTGAGTGGGGACGGGAGGATGAGGGCTGGTAGGATGTGACAAAATCGTTAAGCCATGCGGGTCTCTTGGTCACAAGCCACATGAGCCTAAAACTTAATTTTTTTTTGTTTTTCCCTCCCCTCAACCAACCACCAATATTAAATCCAATCAGGCCATCGTATGACAGGTGGGGGATGAGTGGACCACGCGGGAATAAGAAGATGGCAGCGAATCAAAGGAGAATGAATTCTTTGTTTGTGAGAGAGTGTGGGTAGAATTCTGAGTTAAATATTGTGTGTGTGTAAGCATTCAAAGCAGCATTAGTGCAGTAATGGAGCAGTGGGGGCATTAAAACATTGGAGAGAGAAAAGAAAATTGAAACTGAAGAATTTTGAGATTAAAATGCAAAACAAAATTGAGACTGAAACATTTTGAGATCAACATGCAAAGCATAGAAATAAAAATAATACAGCAGAAAATGCAAAAAGCAAAGGGTATGTGACTGAAAATGAGAGCAAGTAGAACATGCAGAAGGAAGGGAAAAAAAAGAAGAAAAGAAATAAAGAATGCTGCCGGGAGTAAGAATGCCGAAAGATGGGGAAAAGTCTTTAAAGTCCTTAAATGCCAAAATAACTTGTAACGAGATGCAATTAGACTTACCTCTCGTCTTCAATTCACTTGGAGCAGAGTCACTCCACCGTCAACGTGCATTCATCCACTTCACTTCACATCCATTTCACTGTCGTGGCCAGCATTCAAGCCACATGTCCACACTCGTTCAGAACTGCTAGCATCGAGAGAAAGTTGACTTGGCTCTCGCGCTCATGTCACGTCACTTGTCCTCCTTCTATCGGTCAAGTGTCTCCCAACTTCCGGTACTCTCCCCTTATGGCAGGCAAAGCCACACCAACCAAACAGCGTGAAGTGATGACATGGACAGGTTTTCTCAAACATTCTAGAATTTGATTTCCGGTCCCCTGTAAAAACCGTTTGGTGCGCATGAGGACTGCCAAACGACCCAGGAAAACTGCTAAGACAGATGGCACAGATAGATGAAAGGAGCCTCTGTCACCACGAATATAGCACAATTGTTTCCAGTTACGTTGGGCAAGCTGCAGGTTGCCATATCAACAGCTTGCCTTAAACTCCAAGCAGCATCTCTCTCCCACTATGTAATTATTGCTGTTATTGTCTGTAAAAGGCCAATGCAGTTGTCTTTGTGTGCGATAATAAAATCTTCCTTTCAAAGTTTGCGAGTGTTGTTCAATTACTTGTATACGCAACCCAAGAAATATATTTTCATTCATCAACTCAACCAGTCACCACCACATACCCGACCAACAACCCGCAATATTGGTGACCCTCAACACATACAACTACCACCACAAGGAGAAGAAAGGTGGAAAAGGCCGTGACACTTACAATTCTTACCATTGAAAGCTAGGACGTTGAGAACACTTAACTTAGGCACATCTTTTGTCTTGCTTAAAATAGCAGTCAAATCTACACTTCAACACTGAGGAGACTCTCTTCTCTCGAATGTGATTCTGGAGTGCGATCGCACTGAAGTGAAGTTGATCTTGAACTTTTTCAAGTTCACTATAATGGCCAGTATTTAATCTTTTCAATGATTTCAACTAATTTCTGTTCAAAAAGAATGGCAACTTCACTTGTTCTGTCCGTTTCTTCTGAAAATAGTGATAGCTTAGCTATTCAATCTGTCTTGTCCTTCGCTTCACCTCCATATACCGGTGATCCTTCCATTTAATTTTCTCAGCTCGAAATCGAAACTCTTTTTCACGCGCCTCCCTTCAAATATGCAAGCCATTTAACGCCTATAAGAGAGCAGAGCTCAACTACACAATTGACTAACTTTGGTAGATGGTATCATGAATATTTCTTGTTCAAATACTGGTAATGTATTCTCCTACCTTCGTCTCTTCTATTTCCTGAGTTAGCAATATTTTGTAAGACAACAGACGATAGAATTCAGGCTTTAACAGATAAGCTCAAACAGTTGCAATTCTCCAGATATCCTACATGCTCGAATTCTTGGGACCAGAGGACGTCTAGAAAGCATTTTCAGTCCTCATAATCGTTTTGATGTTAATGCACACAAGTGTATTCAATCGTGTCCTTTCAAGTCATCTGCTCAACCATGGGAAAATGGCGTCACCAGGGATTAAGTGCAGCTACATCCCTGCGATTCGCAGAAATCATCAGCTATTACATTACAAGCTATTAACCATTCTCCTATTTCCATTTACAGTGAGAAATCTATGACCTTGGATCTTAATTTGAGGTGTCAATTCAACTGGATCTTTATAATTGCGGATCTTCTATATCCTTTTCTCATACGATCCTTAAGAAATTTCCAGGCATCACTCGTGTTGCTTTTAATAATGGGAGTCCAGTACACTCTGTTACACATCATATAACCACTAAGGGACCTCCTGTTTCATCGTAACCATGGCGTCTCACTGCTGACAAGCTAAAAGTAGCTAAGGATGAATTTAGTTATACATTGGACCTTGGAATAATTTGACCTTCCTGTAGGAATTGGTCTTCTCCACTTCATATGGTTCCAAAAAAATCTGAGGGAGATTGACGTCCTTGTGGAAACCACAGATATTTGAATGCTTTATCTGTTCCTGATAAGTACCCAATTCCTCATATTCATGATTTCTCAGTTTCTTTACACAGTTGAACTGTTTTTTCAAAAATTGATTTAGTACACACCTGCAATCAGATTCCTAAAACAGCCACAACCACTCCTTTCGGACTTTTGGAATTTCTTAAAATGCCTTTTGGTCTTCAGAATACTGTTAATACATTCCAGAGATTTATCGACAAAGTCACTCATGGTTTGGACTTTGTTTTTGCCTATATCGATGACTTGTTAATTGCTAGACCTACAGAAGAGCAGTATGAACAGCACTTAGAACTTTTTATTAGATTGTCACAGTTCGGTGTTATAATTAACCCTAATAAAAAGTAGATGCCATTACTAATATTCCTGTTCCTGCATCACTAAGGAAGTTGCGAGAATTTCTCAGTCTGCTGGGGCCGGAGACATAATTAAATATGCCCTTTAGAACTAAATCAATGTTCAAAGCAAAAGACAGACAAAAT
This sequence comes from Octopus rubescens, assembly GCA_027564515.1. NCBI lineage: Eukaryota > Metazoa > Mollusca > Cephalopoda > Octopoda > Octopodidae > Octopus > Octopus rubescens. The sequence goes on from JAOPUL010005356.1 coordinate 23,596,900, forward strand.
ACTTGAAGTAATTGTTGTCAACGGGAACATTTGATCTAAAAAACAACAATATTTCATAGTATCCCAGAAAGATTTACCCATCATATTTTTGTAATTACTCATAATATATACAAGAGAAGGCAATCAAACTTCCTATCTAATACATGAATCAGATTTCAAAATGACCACCTCTTGCTTTGATTATGGTCTGCAAACGAGTGGTTACTGAACTGCAACAGCGGTGCCTAGTGGCAGACTGGCCAAGTTGTCAGGTAGCCGGATAGCAAGTGGGCCCCTTGAGACATTAGACTCCATATATGGGGGCCCAATGTAGTATTTTATGGGGTCCACGAAGAAACTTTGCTTTCAAAGAAAATATCTGAAGACTTAGAGAAAGAATAAAGATTAAAAAAACAAACAAATAAATCAATTGGTCAAACAAATCCCTAGGGAAATAATAGAAAGACAGAGAAAAAGAAAACACTCCTGAAAAAGATTATAATTGATGTAGGTATGTTTGTTGTTGTTGTGTGTGTGTGTGTGTATATGCGAATGTATATAAAGAAATAGATAGACAGAAAGAAGTTATTTCTCTAGTTCACATTAATTCTTTCAATGCATGACTGAGCAATGACCTTGGATTGACCACTTGCAAGTAAAGGCAGGCGCGTGCGCGCACACGCACACACACACACACTCACATACGTATTTCCACTTGTAAACTTCATTATTTCAGTGAGGCATCGAATACTTTGGTCTTAGTTTAAGAAAGAACAAGTAAGAAATATTTTCCAAAATATAAATTTTGAATTTACTTTTAATTATAAAACAGCTAAAAACATTTTATTTTTTTCAGCTTTAGAATTATTTCATATGTTCAAATGTTTATCATTAAATTGAACTTTGTTCTTTCTTTCTTTTTTGTATATTTTTCGTCATTTTGTACTATTCTAATTCGTCAAACACTTGAAATTACCATAGGGGTGGGGCAAAATTTCTCA
>JAOPUL010005356.1:23604277-23620644 GCA_027564515.1 Octopus rubescens
CCAGTTTCCAGTCAAAACCGTCTAACCCATGCCTGCATGGAAAAACAGACGTTAAAGGATGATGATGATGATGAATACATTTGATGAACTATAGTGTTGTTGCTTAAAATTTTCCAAAAGACAATTCAGATTCACTGTATTTCCAATGGCAAAAGTGACAAGGGCATGTCTGTATAACTCTTGCAATACTCATTTTCTAAAGTCTCATATATATTCTATCGGTCTCTTTTGCCGAACTGTGATGTTATGGGGAGGTAAACGAATGAACACTGATTGTCAAACAGTAGGGGACAAACACAAAGATACGCGCGCATGCGATGGTTGTGCCAAAAGTAATGCAAAGGTGGGCATAACTTTTTTATCAACTGACATATGTCATTCAAATTGCACATGTTAGTAGAGTAACTTCTCTTCTTGTCCTTCATTGCAAGCAAATAATGAGTCCAAGCAGAAACAATAAGTTATTCACGAAAGAAGGGTGCAGGTTGTTCAATATCCACAAAACGCGCAGTGGGATGAAGTTTAAAGGAAGGGAAACCAGCACTGAAGATTGTGATTTGTCTTCAAAGCTGGTTGCGCCTTCAACTGCAACCACTGACATGAACTAGCGAGAGAACGAATTGATTTGTGCAGACAAACGAGTCACAATCCATGAGTTTGCCGTACAATTGGACCATGGTCACAATGCATTACAAAAGATGTTGGAAGACTTTGGGTATTGGAAAGAGTGTACCTCAGCAGCAGGCATCCAATTTGAAGAAGAGAAGGATGGAAGACTGCTGGAAGCGACTGAAGCCAATGAATACGTTTTCTTTTTTCGTTTATTTGGTGACAGAAGATGAAATGTGGGCATATTTTTATGATCTGGACATGAAGGCTCAGTCAATGGAATGGCGTCACATTTCTCCAAAGCCAGTGATTGGTACAGAAAGTCATGGTGACTGTTTTGTGGAATGTTGAGCATCATTCTCCTTGATTTTCTGAAACATGGCTGTACCATGAATAGCAAGCATTACATTGAGACACTCAAAATACTTAAAGAAGTAATTTGGAGGAAGAGACTGAACAAGAATTTGAAAGCGATCCACATTCACCACGACAATGCATGACCACATACATTTTTGGCAACAAATCAGACAATCGGTAAATTGGGCTGGTCAGTGGTCTCCCATCCACCATACAACCCACATCTGGCATCCTCTAGCTTCCATCTGTTCGGTCCAATGAAGGACAGTCTTCAAAGAGAATGATTTGATGATACAGATGAGATGAAAGTAGCTGTGAAGAAATAAGTACAACTAAATGTTTTCAAAGAGGATTTGAAATCTGGGTCAATGATGACACAAATACATCACTTGACATGGACTTTGTTGAACAGCACCTTTGTATAGAGTTACTCTACTTACATGTGCACCCCTAGACTGGAGAGTTCGATGCAGTTGTTGTTTAGCTTTGTTTCCTTTTAAACTGAGTCAGAGAACGCAGGCCTGTGTTTATAAGCCTTATCAGAGCTGCTAGAACTTGTAGTTAAGGGAGAAAGTTAGTCTGACTGACAACCTGGCTTAAATGCTTATGAGAGCAGATGCTATTAAAGACACCCAAGAGGCCAGATTGTAGCGTTAAATTGAGCAACAGTCTACCACTCAATGAACATCTATAGGTCAATGTTTGTAGATATAAAAAAAAAACTGTTGGGAGGGGGAGAAGTAAGCAGACTTCAGTTCTAAGCAAGGACTGTGTGAAGGTTCAGAAATACAATTTATAGAATCGAATGTAAAAAGGTAATGCATTTACATACTGCAGAAAACAATACAATTCCCAATTGTTTTGTATTTGACATGTGGAAATACTAGCAATGGATTTCCATGTTAAATTAATAGAATTAACTGTCTAAGACGGTTGTAATCATGAAGAAATAAACATGTATACAGTCTGATTGGATGGCAAGTTAGGGTAAAGTATCTTAATCAGAGTTTATCTCCCTCATTTTTTTTGTTTTTAGATTTCAAACACTACACGGAGTTTTTGTCTATTCATTGCTTGGAAAATCTGTTGATCAAAAAATTTTCAAGTCACACTACACATATGTGGGTCCCTAGCAAAAGAATTGAGAAACTTAGCAAGTCAACTTTTGAACATGCCAACAGTGTCTTACTTTATTGGCATGTTCAAAATGGTGAGAAGTTAAAAACTTAAAAACTAATATACCAAATCTGATAGTATTCCAAATTAAGGATCCTAGTGGCAGTGCTTATCTCCTGTTTCCATACAGATATGTGGATGAGAGGTGAGTAAGTTATTGATCGATCATAGCTTTTTCCACATATCCTTTCTTAAGTTGTCCAAAACCTACTAACTCAGCTGTTGCGGGAGAATACCTGAGGGCAAGCTAACAAATTATAAGGTTGTAAACAAAAATTTGTGATTGCTTCTGAGTTGTGAAAGTACATATAACTAAACAAAATCTCAGAAAGGTAGGCATAATAGAAGATTTTTCAAAAGATATTCATGTTGAAAATACACAATGCTTAAAATAATGTTATAAATACTAAAAAAATAATTAAGCAAAATATCTAAAACAAAAATCTCTAAATAAATTTTTAAAATAATATAACCAAACGCAGAATTTGTTTTAAATGATTTATCTCAAGAAAAAAAAAAAAGATAAATGTCAAAACGGTAGAAAGTTGAATGACATAAAGAAGATGATGATAGGATCACCAATTTCATTGTTTAAATGAAAATTACAAATAAGTCCCCACTTTTATGACAAAATTAATAGATTGAGTATGGAATCATCATTGTTAAACTTTTGTGTGTAGCTTTTTAAAAGAGAAAATCAAGTCAACTTGTAGAAGCCAACTCTGATTTGAAATGGAATATACAATGCTTTATCAAATTGTCCATTTTTTCTCTCTCTGGTTTGATGTAATTATTGATAGTGAGAAGGAGGTAAAAAATATACAATGCAGTAAGGTATCAGAGATGAAAAATTTCTCAAAACATACCCAGATACTAATAAGGCAAAAGACAAGTCGTGAAAATAAGAGAGAAACAAAAATACTTTGAAGAAAATTAACTGAATTCTAAAACCTCTGGTTCAAATTTACATATCATAAGATGAATTAATACTTATCTTATCATTGGGCAAAACGTAAATCATTTACAAAGTTGGGATGGAAGTCATAGACACATATATATATATATATATATATATATATATAATGGCAGTTGAAAATGACAGTCAAAATAAGAAAGAACACAAAATACTAATGTAAATATCCTGTATACAAGACTGAAGTACATATGTACGGTGACATTAATACAAAACATGTTTTTATACAAAAGCATAGTAAAATAAAATGTGGCAATTTAATGAAAAATAGTAGTCAGCCTAACTATCTGAAAAATGAATACCTCTATCATATGAACACACTCATTATATAAATATGTGGGAAGTGGCAACAAAGGTCTAGCACATCATGTGGGCTACATTACAAATAGAATTTCCAAATCAAGATTCTCACTCATCCCTCAGCAATCATGACACATCAACAAGAAATTTACAGCTTATATAATGTTCTTTGTACTTGTCCAATGTTTCCCAGTTATTTTTCGAGGGAATTAATGCTACTAGCCATTGATGTTGTTAAAAAGATTTTATCATGATGATCACATGTGTCTCAAACCTCAAGATTTGTAACTGCAGAAATATTTACATTCTAACCAAATAGAAAATAACCAACTGTAATATTTTCTGGAGAAGTTCTGCAGCTCTATTTTCAAAAAATTCCCACACTCTGAAATCTTTCTAACCTTAAAGCACAAACTGAATTTGCTAAGACAAGTTTATTCCAACTTCAATAAACTTGACTAAAGCTGATCCACTTACCAAGAATGACACATCGCAGATGATATAAACCTAAAAGAAATTATTTTTTTTAAACATTAAAACTATGCAATTTATTTTTTCCAATTTAATAAAGGCACACACTAAAAGGAAAGAAAATTAAATCCCTTTTTAAATAGAAATATTACTCCAATGATTAGCCTCTATTTAGTTTTAGTCTTCATTTAGTTTTAATGAAGAAAAACAAACTTAAAATTAATTCTATGACTACCACTGATTAAAATTTTAATTCTGAAAATACTTTAGGAAAGTTGCAAACACTATAACCTCTTTATACATAGACAGCATATTACACAGCATAAAGCTAGTAAACACAAAAATATTCACATATCAAGGTAACTGGATGAATATGTTTCATCATGAAAACATATTCGTTTACGTTACATACCTATCAAAATGCAATCACCTTTCTTGAATATATTTTGCTAAAAGACACATAATAAGCCAAAAGTTTAAGCCTTATACATATATGATGTTATCCTGTCCTCACCTATAGGTATATCTATAATGACTTAGAAATAGTAACTCTAAAAAAAAAAACAGAAGAATGTTTGTCTAGAAATATTGATAGATTTATAATTTTGACAGTATGAAAAAAACAAATTCATTAACATTGGCACAATATAAATTTTAGAACAGTGAGCCTCCAAATTTTTAATATAAAACATTCATTAACACCAGCCCACAATAATAAAAATGTTATCTAACATTGGTACAAAGCCACCAAGATTTGAGAGAGAACAGGTGGTTAAATCAACTTGACCTTGGCAGGATTTGAATTAAGAATGTGTAGGAACATAATTAAAATTGTAAGGCATTTAGCAGGGCACTAATATTTTAGGCCACTCCACCGCAACAACTTTCAGCTAGTCTCAGTTAATCTTTTAATTAGTTACAATATAGCTGGAGTAAAAATCTTCTAGAATCTTACTGGTTTTAATTTGATAAACCTTAGATGCATGAAAAGCAAAGTTGGCTCTAAGACTGAACACAAAAACATGAAGTAGTTAACTGGTAAAATATCTAGTATGACACTGTCACCTCCTATGGAGATCACAGCAAATATAAATACACACCCATACCCACATCCAAATATATGTGTGCCTACTCATTGCAAGGTAGGGAGTTCAAATCTGACATTAACCTTTAACAAAAAAAGACATAGTATTATTTCTGCATTTTAACTTGACTTCTGAGGCAAAAGCCCAACACCATAACCACATATACAAATGCACATGTACATGTAAGTGTGTGCGTATGTATATATATATATATATACACATACATAAATATATATTTATGCATATATATATATACACATACATACTTACACAGGTGAACACAGAGAGAGATAGAGAAATGAAACAAAATATTAAAATGAAAATGACTAAGAGAAGTGATAAATAGAATGAAACAGTTTTGTTTCTCAAATCTTGTCTTCAGGTCTGCCTTTGATGCCATGTCAAATAAAATAATTTTAAAGCATCATGAGTTAATGTTCATGTATTTTATTTACAAAGCACTTGGTTGCCAAAAAAGAATGCGGCCATGGTAAATAATCACAGCAGCAACTGTTCTCATACTCCACTTTCAAGATACTTTGTGTTCTTGCATTCATCTCGCATCACCAAAACACTGTTGCTCTTTCAGAATTGAACCACATTTTCTGCTCTTGAGCCACTTCAGAATCTCCGGCCCCTAAATACACTGCCATTGCCTCTGTGTATCCCACCCCCAATATTACCTGCACCTCCCCCAATGCCGCCACCTCCACCACTGCCTCCAATACCACCTCGACCTCGATTGCCACGGTTAAAACCTCCAAAACCACCTCTCTGTTGCTGCCAGCCTCCACGGTTTACTGCAAGAAGCAAAAATTTAGGTGAGAAATAGTAAAAGAAAGCAAAAAAATTATTGTTTGTAAATGATTAATTGACTAAATAAATTTAACTATATCTATATATAAATACATATATTTGTTCTAAAATTAATTTTGACTAGAGAGAGAGCTTGTGTAGAAGTGGCAATGTGATAACCAAAGTATTTTGTTTTCAATCATGATAGATGTCATTCAGCTAAAATAAAATCAACACTCTTGAAGATTTAAAGTGATTCTTTTTTTTAACTTCACTCCATTAATAAAGTGACACATCTGATCAGTTAAACAATTGCTTTTGGGAAATTCTACCCTTTATGAAATAGTCTAGTACCTCACCCTCTTCAACCATGAACTCAACTAAAACACTCAAAGTTACAATTGCTATGACTTATAATGTCTGATGATCTCTCATGGCAAACCCACATATATAACATTGCCAAAACTGTATCACAGAAACAGGGAAACCGCTTTAGGATCAGGGGATATTTCAGCCCTACTCACATATCTGAGAATATGCCGCTACTTTACACATGCAAACATCCTAATAACCACACCTAGATAACAGTTAATTGGCTGATTGGTAAAAAATTAATTCACCAACACACAGCCACTAGCTCACTGAAATAGTTTTCTCCCTTTGCCACTTTTTTTAATACTGAAATGGTATTTTCTCTGCAAAAGCTATTTACATTTCTTCCAAATCAGGTTTACATATTTCTCTGCTACATAGTGACAATGAAATGCTTAAAAACAAAGACTAAGTAAATCAACAAGGGACACAATTTATGGCAGAAATCTAGTTATCACAAAGACAGAATTTCTCCAGTTCTATATCCAATGCTCTAAAATACTTTGTATAAAAGCTGAAAAAATTACAGAAATATTAAATTACCTTGAGGAAATGTTCCTGCTTTTTGGCTGTATTTACCACCAGGAGGAGCATATAAGGCTCTGTCTTGTTTGGGAGATTTACGATTTGTGTTGTAATCAAATCCTTCGTTGCTGGTGCGCTTTATTCTGAAATAGTTTAATCAAAAACATTAACTATAAGTATTATGATAATTTTTTTTGTAAGTTTAGGATATCATCGCTAAATATATTGATTTCTAACATTGGCACAAAATGGCTAATTTTTTTTTTTTTGGGGGGGGGGGTCATATATTCAATTAAGTTCACAATAATTAACTGGTACTTTTTCACAACAACCCCCAGAAAGATGAGAGGCAAAGGAGCTTGGCAGGCCTCTATCAGTTTGTGCCAGTTGCCATCGAGATGTCTGGTGTCCTTGGTCCTCGAACCACAGCCTTCCTCCGCAAAATAGGGTCTGCTGCGGCCCACTGGAGAAATGAGCCCTGTGAGATAGAGTGGCTACTGCAGCGAGTATCGCTGGCCATTCTCCGTGGCAACACCACCACAGTCATTATCGCAGGGCATGGCTGAATACCCCCCTGCCCAGGATCCGTGCTGTCCCCCCCTTTTTTTTTCACTACATTTCTTTTGTTTTTTTTTTCTTTTTGTTTTTTTCACAATTAATTAAATAAGATGATCACAACAGGATTTGAACTCAAAATATAAAGGGCAATAACACAAAACTGAAATGCATTTTGTCCAACCCTAATGATCCTCTTAATCACTTTTATTAATCAAATAAACTGATACCAAATCACACACACAAATACACTTCAGGAATTTTAAGAAAAATCAAGACTAAACACATTTCAACAGTGCTATTTGAGGAAAGACAACTATGAAGAGACCTGATCATTTTCCACTCAATTATGAAAGATTTAAAAAAGAACCTATTCAACATTCTACTCAGTGAAATTTGAAACCCTGCCTACCGAGAACCAGTCTTTTGTTCTTCTCAAGTCAATATATTAAATACTAAAATAAATAAGTAATAAAATGCTGAACCATATCTAGTAAGTTATCCTTAAATAGCTATATCTATGGTTTAGATGTAATATACTAAATTCGTCATAACTACCCAATATTAAAAATAACTGATGTCGTAGATAAACAATATACTCAATTATAATAATCAAAATATAAAACAATGTTCCATCAACAAAATTTCAAAATGATGCATATAATACTTTTTTGTTTTGATGTTTTTCAAATGGAAAAATCGTAGCTGCTGAATAGGATCAGTGTAGACAACAGCATTGTCTTCATTTAACATCCATGTTCCATACTGGCATGGGTTGGATTAACATTTCGACTGAGTGATTAAAAAGTTTATTTTGTAATTATGTGGTTTCAGGTGCACTCGCACAATGCAGCACCTTGGCCGAGAGTTTTGGGTTGACAAATACATAGTGAGTGGAATTTGGTGGACACTAAACAGAAGACTATCATGTGCATGTGTGCAATTAAACACACATACACACGTATGTGTGTGTGTGTGTGTGTGTATGTATGTATGTCATCATCATCCTTTAATGTCCGCTTTCCACGCAAGCATGGGTTGGACTTTTGTGTATATATACATATATATATATTTCACAAAGATTTCAAGTGCTGATATCACAAGAAAAAGCACCCAGTACACTCTGTAAAGTGGTTGGTGCTAGGAAGAGTATCCAGCTATAGAAAGCTTGCCAAAGCAGACACTGGAGACCAATGCAGCCCTCAAGTTAGTCGAATCCTGTCAAACCAACCAACAAATGCCAGCATGGAACTCATGTTAAATGATAATGATGTCATCATCATCATCATTTAACGTCTGTTTTCCATGCTGGTATGGGTTAGACTGGAAACTGGCAAGCTGGGGAGCTGCACCAGACTCCAGTCTATTTTTGGCTTGCTTTCTACAGCTGGATGCCCTTCCTAACGCCAACCATTCCAGAGAGTGTATCACCGTCACATACATACATACATACATATATATATATATATATATATGATGGTCTTCTTTCAGTTTCCGTCTGCTAAATCCACTCACAAGGCTTTGGTCGGCCCGAGGCTGCTATAGTAGAAGACACTTACCCAAGGTGCCAAGCAGTGGGACTGAACCTGGAACCATGGGGTTAGGAAGCAAGCTTCTTACCACACAGCCACGCCTGCACCTTTCTTTACGTCAAAAGCAACGAGTTAGTAGATCAATAGACATAGATCAATAATATGAGTACTGACTGAAATAAGTATGAGTGGGGGAGGATTGATTAGGCCCAACCAAAACCCTTGAAGACAGTACCCCTAACTTGACCACAGTCCAATGAAACCAGTAAAAAAATAAAAGAATAACAAATGTATATATATGTGTGTGTATATATATATATATATATATATAAAATTATATAGAGAGCCGAACAGCTTATTTCTAGCAATACCAGCTCTCTCTGAGAGCCCTTAATTATAACTATATATATATATATATATTGGAAAATGTGTGAAATCCTTGGTACAGTTAGGTATATTATTGCTAAAGATGAGGAATGCGAGAAAGTTCTCAATGAATGTAAACCAAGAATCTTGAAAAAATCTACTCCCCAAAGTTAACGAAGAACTTACTAGATCTACTAAACCAAAATAAAATTATTTTAGAACTACAAGTGAAGTCATTCTTTTCCTTTTTTGATTATATATATATATATATGTATAAATATACACATATATATATACACACACACATATATGTATGTGTACATGTATATATATACACACACACACATATACATACATGTGCATGTGTATATATACATATATTACATACATATACACCTATTACATTATGTTAATTGACGAAAACTCCTTGTATATTACCTACATATACACATGTATATTGAACTAAATTTGAATATGAGAACTTCTGCAAGAATAAATTTATTGAAATAATTTCGGGATTGGGGAGACAAAATTACACCAAGAAAGAACTGGAAGAATTTTCTGGAATCTACTTACACTGGGAGTAGGTCTGTCTTCTTTGTTGATCTTGTATCGAATCATACTGAAAAAATAAAAATAAAAAAAATTAGAGAAATTAGTTAAGTGGTTTATATCATTCATAGACATTCCTGAATTCTCTGAGAAGAAATTTCATAGAATTTTTTTTTTTGTTGTTGCCTTTAGCTACATTAGTAAGTGAAACAAAGCACTTCCTTTCACATTGTTCCAGTCCACTCAGCTGTATAAATGAGTTCCGGCAATAGTTGGGAAGTTAACCCTGCGATGGAAGGGCATTCCGTTCTGGAAAGGGGCAGTGAGGGGGTGGGGGCTTGTAATCTCAGTCACTTATACGCCATAGAAATTAGGTTAAGCGTCAGCCTTGTGTCCTTGGGCCCATTACAGACCTACCAATTAGTAAAACTACTACGTTAGTAAAACTAATTGATTTTTTAATAGTAATTTTAGAAATGAAATCTTCATCATTTAATGTCTGTTTTCCATGGGTTCAATGGTTTGACAGAAGCTGACAAGGCCAGGACCCACACCAGGTTCCATTGTCTGTTTTCCATGGGTTCAATGGTTTGACAGAAGCTAACAAGGCCAGGACCCACAATAGGTTCCATTGTCTGTTTTGGCTGGGTTTCTATAGCTGGACGCCCTTCCAAATGCCAACCACTTTACAGGGTGTACTGGGTGCATTTTATGTGGGACCATCACCAATGCTTTATATGTGGTACTAGCACCAGTGCTTTTTACATGGCACCAGCACTGACAAGGTCACCAAGTACCTTGCAAGAAAAAAAACCCCCTTGACTGGGAGGGGTGGGGGAGTAGTATTGAGCAGGGTGGCTTTGTGCCAGTTGAACAATTTAAGGTATAGAGGGGACAGAGATAAGTTTACTATAGTGTAGATACATGGATGACTATAAAAGATATCAAATACATAATGTTGTGTTGTTGTTGGTAGTGGTGGTGGTGATGGCAGTGGTGGTTACACCTTGGCCAACCATGGTTGAGTAGACCTATGATCACCAATGGTATTCAAGCAACGTGATCATTTGATCTTTTATTCAGACATAATGTTAAGTGTATCAAGGATTGTCCTACCCAATTGAAAAGGTTTGTTTCCCAGCCACATGGGCATCTTTTACTATAGGCCTGGGAAGACCAAAGCTTTGTGAGGTGGATTTGGAAGATGGAAACTGAAAGAAGCCCCTTGTGTGTGTGTCGTCTACATATGTCGTTCCCTGGTCTATGGGTACCCCGGTCCTTATGTCTGTCTGTCCCCAACCCTGGTCCTTGTGTCTGTCTGTCCCTGACCCTAGTCCTTATGTCGGTCTGTCCCCTGTCTACATGTCTTCCATCCCTGGTCCATATGTCCGTGAGAATCCGGTGCCAGTGGCACGTTAAAAGCACCCAGCACACATTGTAATGTGGTTGGCATTAGGAAAGGCATCCAGCCATAGAAACCAAGCCAAATCAGACTGGAACCTGGTGCACCCCCACCCCTCCCAGGTTTGCCAGCTTCAGTCAAACCGTCCAACCCATGCCAGCATGGAAAACGGAAGTTAAAGAATGATGATGATATATATATATGCATGTGTGTGAGAGTTTTTGTTTTACTTTCTCCTTGCTTTGACTTCAAATGTTAAAGCTTAATATGAGGGAGATTTGGCAGCTATATCTAGACGTCCACAGAACCACATCACATAATAGCTTTCTCTCTGTTTAAATCTTTGGGGTATAATAACTAATGCAATATGTAACCGTAACCTACTCACAAATATTTTAATATGTGTTATTAAACGCATTCAGTGATTTCAAACTGATATTTTCAAAGCATATGACTATAAAAAAGAAAAAAGTGAAAAGTGAAAAAAAACAAAAAGACATTTATAGAGCCTCCATATCAAAGGTATATTAGCAGTATATAACCAAAAAAAACAAAAATAATCCCTCGCAAAACAACAAGCAAACGTTAACCAAGTTGTCCTCTAGAGTATCATAACAAAATTACTGAACCTTGAAGCAAGAATTTTGTTTTTCCAACATTTTGTTGTTTTTCCAACATTTTGTTGTTTTTCCAAACATTTTACTAAATCAATGTTTTACTACTAATTCCAGAAAAACAGTTTTATTTTATATGGACCAACAATGCAGCTGCTACATGGTTTCTCAATGTGTTAGAAATAGCAGCCAAATTTTCTCCAAAGCACACTTAACTACTTTAAGAAAGGGGAACCCCCCCCCCCCCCGAAAAGGGAGTAAGAAAGGACATATAGGAATAATTTAGTCTTTGATACACTATGACAGAATAAAAGATAGTATGGTTATAACTGGACTGCCGTTGGTCACAGATCTGTTCAATGACTGACCCGGGGCTAAACAACAACAACAATTACAATTTATAAAATCAGTTTCCTTATTCAATGCTAACATTGATTTTTCAATGCCAATATTATTTCAAAACTTAGCCCCCCTCCTCCAAAATTGCTGGCCTTGTGCCAAAATTTGAAACCAATATTGTTTCAAATTTTTTCCCTGAAACGGCATAGCAATTCTTTAAGGCGGCGAGCTGGCAGAATCGTTAGTACACCAGGCAAAATGCTTAACAGCATTTCATCCGTCTTAACATTCTGGGTTCAATTGCCACCAGGGTCAACTTTGCCTTTCATCCTTTCAGGGTCGATAAAATAAGTACCAGTTGAGCACTGGGGTCAATTTAATCAACTTAGCCCCCTCCCCCAAAATTGCTGGCCTTGTGCTGAAGTTTGAAACCAATGTTGTTTCAAATTTTGGCATAAAGCCAACAATTTTAGAGGGAGGAGGGTGTCAATTATAACAACCCCAGTATGTGACTGGTACTTATTTTATCGACCCAACAGAATGAAAGGCAAAGTTGACCATGACAGAATTTGAACTCAGAAGAGAAGGAGCCAGAAAAAAAATGCTACCAAGCATTTCGTCCGACGTGCTAGTATTTCTGCCAACTCGCTACCTTATCCAATGCTAACACTGGTTTCAAATTTTGGCACAAGGCCAGCAATTTTAGAGGGAGGAGGGTGTCAATTATAACAACCCCAGTACGTGACTGGTACTTATTTTATCGACTCAACAGAATGAAAGGCAAAGTTGACCATGACAGCATTTTGTCTGACGTGCTAGTATTTCTGCCAACTCGCTACCTTATTCAATGCTAATACTGGTTTCAAATTTTGGCACAAGGCCAGCAGGTTCAGAGGAGGGGGGAGGGGTAAGTTGATGACATCGACCACAGTGCTTGATTGGTACTTATTTTATCGACCCTGAGTTGAACGAAAGGCAAAAAGTCAACCCTGGTGGAATTTGAACTCAGAATACAAAGACGGACGGACGAAATGCCGCTAAGCATTTTTCCCCCACGTGCTAACGACTCTGCCAACTCGCCGCCTTACATTATGCTAATACCGTTAACTGTAATCTGTTAGCAATATTAGTTATGAACAGAATACAGACCCATTCAGAATGGGAGTGTGGGGGGGGGGAGGAATGAGATAAAACTCTGGAAAAACAAAGAGAGTCAGCAATTTGTTTTAAAATACATTTAAGCATATCCTATTTATCGTTTTATGTTGTAAGATTTATCAGATAAAATATTTTATGATCAAGAACGGAATCATAAATAAGATGCTTCTTCCAGATATACTATATTACAAATTGGAGAAATATTTACAATTTTCTACCCAGATTATTTATGTCAATATTATTTTCATAACATTTGAGATTTGCTGGATTTGCTGAAGACATTTCAAACCTACTAGCAATTACAGCTTAATGCTCTTCATATAATTTAATATCATTTTTAGACAAACATTTATTAAATGTAAACCAAAAGAGGAAAAAAAACAGAAACATGATATAAATTTTAATAGTTATCGACTTCTAAAGAACGTTTATTTACAAGCAGATCTCAAGTGTTGTATTGTTTGAATGTTAAAAATTAATGAGAAATACCTGATTAAGCTCTTGGTCCATAATCGAATTGAGGACATCAAGCTTGCTTTGCAGCTCAGCAGCTTCAACTTCAGGAAGATCTAGAAATATTACAAATATTTTCATATTATCATTATTATCATTAATTATAATAATAATAAAAGGCTGCATGAAGCAGCGAAAGGATTATGACTAAGAGAAAACAAATGGTGAAATGATCAATTGGTTAGCTGGATTCAACAAAATATTTAACCAAACATTTAACAGAATATTTATATATTTAAATAAATATATAACATCATGACCAGTTAACCGAGCGACCAGTAATAAATAAGTATAATAAAGAAGTGGAACAGTGCGTGTGTTACTTTTGGCTTTATTTTATTTTGAGAGTTATGACTCTTCCAAGACATAACAATAAATTACAAATTATCTATGTGTATGTAAAACAGTGAGAATCAATACAATGAGGTAGATGTTCCGGTGGATTTGAACATGAATAATGTTAATTGCTGCGGTACTGCACCATTGGAGAATAACTTTGTCCTTCAGAAAATGTGTGTGGACAACATGCTCAATTCAGTGACGCAGGGGCACATTGAGGCACAATGATGTTGGGACAGCACTGGTGTGTCAAATTCCCTTACTTCATTGAATGGTATGTATGTGTGTGTGTGTGTGTGTATGTGTGCTGTCAATATACATCAACATCGTCATCATTTAACGTCTGTTTTCCATGCTGGCATGGGTTGGACAACTTGACAGGAACTGGCAAGGCCAGGGGCCACACCAGGCTCTATTGTCTGTTCCTGCATGGTTTCAATGGTTTGATGCCTTTCCTAAACCCCCAACCACTTTACAGAGTGTACTGGGTGCTTTTTTATGTGGCATTTGTCTGAAAGGAGAGATTATTATCCAACAGTAATCAATATATCCACATTCACATGTGCCGGGACATGCTAAAACTGAATATACTCATGAGGTCAGGTGTGGTGGCCTGCACCATTGCAGTGCATTGCTGTATCAACCTTTTCTCGGTATCTGTTCAGGTCGTCCAAGGCAATCCTCTGAGTAGGGTCCCAATTAGTCTCCATCTCCACGAGACACACTTACCCATCTGTCATGACCAACCATGTGGTTGACCAACACAAGCCATCACCCCAGCCAGATCCTCAGAGAAGATAACATGACACGCAAGATTCAACTTGGAAAATTGAGCAACATGGCCAACATGGTGCTCCCAAAATCATACAAGTAACAGAATGCATCCCAATGTAGAATATGCTCATCGGTTTTACATTTAATTTATTATTAACCCTGTTGAGAAATTTACGGTTAAAACTTCAAGTTTAACCCTTTAGAATTCAGATTATCTCTGTCAAATATAATGCTTATTTATTCACATTGTTTGGAATTAATCATGGATTATCTCATAGAATCAAAACTTCAATGATGGGATTGTTTACTTTTACAATGACATTGTAGGGTAGATGTGAGAGGCCAGATCTGGCCAGTTTGAACATAAAACAGGTAGAATATATGGGCAGGATATAGCTGATTCAACCCTTTAGTATTCAGATTACTCTGTTAAATGTAATGCTTATTTATTCACATTGTTTGGAATTAATCATGGATTATCTCATAGAATCAAGACTTCATTGATGGGATTGTTTATTTTTATAATGACATTGTAGGGTAGGTGCGAGAGGTCAGATCTGGCTGGTTTGAACATAAAACAGGTAGAATATTTGGGCAGGATATAGCTAATTCAACCCTTTAGCATTCAGATTACTCTGTCAAATGTAATTCTTATTTATTCACATTGTTTTGAATTAATCATTCATTATCTCTTAGCTTTGAGATCTCACTAATGCAACTTCATTTTTAGAATGACATTGTGAGGTAGGTATGAGAGGCCAGATCTGGTATGTTTGAACAAAAAAAGGGTAGAATATTTGGGCCAGAAAAAGCAGATTCAACCCTTTAGCATTCAGATTACTCTGTCAAATGTAATATTTATTTATTCACATTGTTTTGAATGAATCATGGATTATCGCATAGCTTTGAGATGTCAATGATGTGATTGTTTATTTTTAGAATGACATTGTAGGGTAGGTGTGAGAGGCTGGATTTGGCCAGTTGCAATGTAAAACGGGTAGAATATTTGGGGTGGATATGGCTGGTTTAAACACTAAGAGTTAATGAACCCACACATCTGAAAACTAAAACCACATGATTGCAGATGTGATTACAGCTATCGTGGGTTTAACCCTTTTGATGCCAACCTGCCTGAAACCAATTTTGGTTCTACATTACAGATTTCCTGTTTTAAAGTTATCTGAATTAGAATCTTCCATCAAAATTTCATGGTAATTTTTATTTCAAACATCAGCTTAATCATCATCATCATCATCCTCATCATTATTTAATGTTCCTTTTTCCATGCTGGCATGGGTTGGATAGCTTGACAAGAATCCAATGGGTCCAAGGTCTTCACCAAATTCCACAGTCTCCTTTTGGCATGGTTTCTATGGTGTTAGGAAGGGTATATCATCATCATCATCATCATCATCCTCCTTTAACGTCTGTTTTTCCATGCTGGCATGGGTTAGACGGTTTGACTTGAAACTGGCAAGCTGGAGAGCTGCACCAGACTCGAGTCTATTTTTGGCTTGGTTTCTACAGCTGGATGCCCTTCCTAACGCCAACCACTCCAGA
>JAOPUL010005356.1:23640275-23654274 GCA_027564515.1 Octopus rubescens
CAGGCCTTGCACAAGATCGAGAGGCCTGGAGAAGAGCCATTAGGTAAAACCCGTCCAACCCATGCTAGCATGGAAGCAGACGTTAAACGAGGAAGAAGAAGAAGAAGAATATATGTTTAACTTCATCTTTTTCATTTTATATCAGCTTTCCATACTAGCATGTGTTGGATGCATCATCATGAGCTGGAATAGTTCTGATTTAGAACTGCTACCCTTCTTGATCTAGATAAGTTGGAGAACCACATCTCACTCATAAGTGTAGCGGCAATTTACACTTCCTAAGGCCAACTACTTTACAGAGCATATTGGCTGCATTTTATCATAGATCTGCAATAGAGAGGCTGTCATGTCCTTGATAAGACAAATGTACATTGTTTTCAAGTGTCCACTAATCATTTTACAAAGTGTACTTAGTACCTTTAACATAGCACCAGCACAGGAGAGGTCCTGTCACCTAAAAAAACTAAAGAATGCTCTCTGCTCTACGTTGTCACCATTCATTTGAAGTAAACATAGTGACTAAAAGGGTGAATAGAATACAGTGATGATAGAGGGGAAACCAAGGCGAGAAGGTGAAAGGTATGAAAGAAAAAAAAAAAGAGTGACAGAAGTGAGAGACTAATAGATGCATGATTGATGGAAGAGAGACATTGATAAGAAGCAACATGTTGTTGAAAAGGAGAATGAATAGAAAAACAGCAGGAGCAATATGGAAGAAGAGGGGGATAAATTTGAATAACATGATCTTTAAAAATGACAATTTAATGTATAACATATATGTCATCATTTTATGCTATTCACTTTCCATATTAACAAGAGTTGGATGACAGGTCATTAATGCTCTCCTAGATGAGTGACAGGATAATATCTCACACATAACTTTCATTTTAGGTTTAGTTTCCACAGTTATTATTATTTTTATGTTTGCTTTTTCCATGCTGGATGGATGGTGACTTACTTGAGGTTGTATCTTATAACAGGGTGCTGTTTCTATCACCAACCCATACCTGTTTTTCAGCAAAGAGATTTTTTTAATTATTTCCCTGGTCTTCAAAATCTCAGAATGACTACACATAATATCGACAGAGAATGTAAACATCATCTCACTATTTTGATCAAGCAGTGACAAGTGAAGCCTTGAAACGTCAACATTTACAGATATAATCACGCACAACGAGCTTCCATATAGTTTCTACCTATCAGTTTCACTCACTCTAGACATTGGTCAACCTGGTGCCATAGCAGAAGACACTTGCTCAAAGGGCCACACAATGGGATTGAACTCAAAACCACATGGTTGTGAAGAGAACTGCTTAACTACACATTCATGCTTGCATGTACATATACATACATATTTGTGTGTGTGTGTGTGTAAATACAGACAAGAAGGGTAAAACAAGGAAGATTTCAAGCATAACCACTTTCTTAATGAAGACATATATTTGTAAACAGGTTTGATAGCATTTCTACCATAGGCCGTCAGATGATTACTTAGTCCTGATTATATTTAACATTTGTTTCTTGTAACAAATGTTAATACATAATTTGGTTAAGGATCACACCAACAGCAATTCCACCCTTTTGCATTCATCCAAAATGAATTTTCAGCCCAGCAGATGAGCATACTTTGGATAAAGAGGACAGCAGTGCTCCACTAATGTTGTTAAGAGTTGTAAGCAAATAAGCATCCCATGCTGGTCTCCCAATATGTGACCTTAGATGGATGATTTTCTTGGTGTAATATGACCACAGACTGTGCAAGTAAGATTATCTCTGAATCCTCTTCCATGCAGAGTTTTCAAGCATTACATCTCACTATTTGATAGCCAATTTGAATTTTCTCAAATTGCATGCTAGTGTTCATTATTACAGACTGCCATTCATTTCTGTTCAATGCAAGATGTTCCCAATGAACAGTGCCGACATTCAAGAACTTAAGACTGTTTTTTTGTAATGTTACAATCATTTTTGATTTGGGCTGGGGATATTTTCTGAGAAGTAATTCTCCATAGAATAATCACTTTGGAAGCTTAACATCATCAAAACTGACGACATGATCAATACATCAGAGTACTTGACGAGGCAAGCTTACATATTGACTCAATCTACCTTTCCCAGCCAGCACTTGCATCAAGTGTAAAAGATTTCCCAGATATTGTTTAGTATATACCTTAGACACATCTGGTGAAACGTCTTAAGCATTATAATGTGTCGTCGTCTATGTCTCAGATGAGTATAGCTGGGATGTGATGATGCAAAACTTGGCAGACAGTTTCAAATTCATGTCTGACTATAATCGTTTTTCCTTATCTCAAACGCAATTGAATCCTTTCCAATCGTTAAGTTGATTCATTCCTGGAGACAGAGTTGACAAGATACACAAAACAATCTACAATAGCAAGTCTGGTCCTTTGGACAAGTTTATTTGGTTCTACATAGGTCTCTTATGGAGCAGAGATACATATCACCTTAGTCTTCTGCAAACTCATTCTAAATCCAAAAGTTCCAAGGTGAGCCACAAGAACACAAAATTGTAAATAAGAAGTAGTAGATGTAGACCAAGAAAATCGAAAATGGCATATTTAGATGAGTTCCCTTAGAGATGGAACGGCATTTAAGACTGCATTAAGATATACTGTTATTTATATTTGTCCAAACTACTTCAAAGTAGAAAAATAAAAGTTATGGTGATATTAAAAATTAAGAAACGGTATAGCTACAAAATATTTTCGTACTGAACAAGTTTCAAATGACAGATCTATGAAATTTGTCAACAAAAATAGAGTTATGTCCCTTATGTCATTGATAATAACGTTAATGAAAACTTGATTTTCTAAATCAAATTAATAAAATTATATTTACGTTTAGTTGTTAATTTGTTTGTTTTTTGTTTCATAACAGAAATAAAAACTATGCTCATTTTTAGTTAAGAACTTATATTTATGTTACACTAAACCAAAATAACAGCAGGTCTAGTATCCCAATTTCAGCTTTTCTGAGATCTGATCCTCATATACTACTTAAACATAAGGTAAGCTTCTCCTAAAAGTTTAGCTTGACAAGAAATGTATGCTGCAATACATTTTAGATAATTTTGAGCACTATTTACTAAGTTATGGCCATAGTCAATGCTCCACATTCCCGTCCATTGCTCATCAGATCATTAATGATCACGGACTTAATGATCAACAATAGGTGACTGTGTATAAAATACTGCTTGAATTTATGAGTCGTGTCTTAACTCTAAAGTATTTTTCTTTTTAATCAAAAACATTTAAAAACAGTCTTCTAACAGATCTGAATTTCCTTCCTAAGAGATATTTTCACAACTAAAGGGACAAGACTACGAGTTTGATATACAATAGATACCGCCGTATTTCTAAATAAACAATTACGCATGTTTGGGTCGCTAATAGCTATATCTGTTTTCTCTATCCTAACAATAATTAGAATATGATTCATAAAAAGACAGCAATGAATTGATACAAATAACAAACATGCTTCTAAACTCTTCGGTACTTTATATTTTTGTTGGTTTACTTTGGTCACAATACCTCGTGTTAAAAATTGTAATTTTGTGAATGGTCTGATAAAAAAAATTTAAGAAATACATACCTCAGATTTATTTGATGCATCCTGTAGCACGCCGAAATCTTTATATAGCTGTTCAACAGTGACCATCTTTACCGATCACGTTCCACAGAATCAATACAGATCCACCGCCAATAACAGTTCTAATCGAAATAGCATGGGGCAGCACTGAAACCGGAAGTAAGCTCCGAACTGAAGATGCTATAGGCTATCATTTGACTAGAAATATTTATCACATTAATTTCAATTTATATTTAAGTAATATATTTTTTATCAATTTATTATGTGCTATTTCAAGTAGCTAAATTTTATGAATTAATAAAATTGTAAGCTCTGACCTACATTGAGCTGGCCGCTCAACGATAAGGTGCGTCACTTCGTAGGTAGTGTTTCAATTGGTTGTTGCCCCTGCACTTTAGAATTTCTGTACTAATCAGTTATCTACCCCTGTCTCTTAGCTACTGATATGCATAACAATAGTGATAACAGTTCGAAAAGGTAAATTTATTGTGTGTTATGACCAATTCGCTTAACTTATGTGAATAATCACCGTTAAAATCTCATAAATATAACTTCTTCTCTTTTTATTTTGTATAATGAGGAATATCAGTTCTTAAATGATATCTCATAGATAGGTTCAAAATATTTCAACATTGCCATAAAAAGATGCAATAAATTATTTCGTTTGAGAACACGATCTTTGTTTTCCTCCCCAGCTATCATATCTAAATAATGTCGCCGGAATTAGAATTACGCATACAGTGGACGAAAGAAAACAGTAGCCCAAAACCTAATATTATTTAAATCTACCTTAAGTATTTTCTCACTAACTTAAAGGCTTGTGGGGGGGAGGTTAAAATATCAGGTAATTTGTCCACGGATGTTATGTTATGATGCCATGGCAATTCATGTATAGTATTGTACATTCATATACTGATTTTCTTGTCACCAGTTTGACAAGTGAAAAAATGGCCATACTTCACTGATAAAGACTAATAAGACCAAAACATGTGCAGAGTTGTCCCCTGCTTGCCGACGATCAGCATGTATGCGCGTTGTAGTTTGTTTGCTAAGCAAAATGAACTTGCTGCAATGGTGGCTTTGGTTGGTGCAATGTAGAGCTGGTAAAAAGAAAATATATTTCATTGGCTGTATCAATAATAACTGAAGCACACTTGCGAACATTTAACTGGAATATTTATTGACAGACATAAAGATATTGGGTGTTAGCTATTTACAATGAACAACGTAAATGTTTGCTGACTGGAAGAGAGACAAATTGCTCTGAAATTACAGGAAGCTATCTGTGTGATATGTGGTCAGCCCAAAAATATGTGCTGCCCTTAGCTGTCTGCCTGGCAAGAATGGAGGCAAATGTTACTCAGTCACCTTCAACATTCTGCGATTAATTGAGCAGCAAAACAGTCTTTTATAGGGTACAAGAAAGAACATTCGAGAAAAACCAACTCATGTCACACTGATTGGTTACTTAATAGACTGATCACATGAAATTGTGGTGGTTCGCTC
This sequence comes from Octopus rubescens, assembly GCA_027564515.1. NCBI lineage: Eukaryota > Metazoa > Mollusca > Cephalopoda > Octopoda > Octopodidae > Octopus > Octopus rubescens. Next base: position 23,645,394 of record JAOPUL010005356.1, read on the forward strand.
ATGGTGTCTGACTGATTATCTAGTGATTGAGGTTTTAAATCGCCGCTACAAACTGTAAAAATCTACCAAATTCACTCACTTTGGTCAACTCCATGCTATAGCAGAAGACACCTCCCCAATGTGCCACACGGTGGGATTGAACCCAAAATTATGTGGTTGAGAAGCAAACTTCTTAACCACACAGCCCCACCTGCACCTCATGTGTATGAGTGTATGTGCATGAGTATATCATTGTAGACATTTAAATAAGTAGCTTTCAGTCTCTCTGACTCCTGTTTTATTTATTCAGTACCATCAGAAAATATGATATATGATGACGAGTCCTACCCAAAAATTAGTCTTTTCATCTTCTAATATTTTTGAAGAATCTGCCTGTCAAACTCTCCATGAATGTGTAGCCTTGTGCCTCAGTAATATCATTAAGATCTATAATTTTTTTCTGTGACACAATATCTTTTTCCATAATTAGGTGGAATACAGTCAACTACTTTCACCTCAGTATAACACTGGTATTTTCACACTACATGACACTAATACACTTCTTGTGAAACAAAATAACTATGAAAAATTCAGTGAATAATTACAGTTAGTAGTCAATAGATATTCGTTTCAAATTTTGGGCACTATGCCAGCAATTTGGGGGAGGGGTTAAGTCGATTAGATTGACCCCAGTGTTCAACTGGTACTTATTTAATCAACCCAAAAGGGATGAAAGGCAAAGTCGACTTCAGCAGAATTTGAACTCAGAACATAAAGACATGAAATGCTGCTAAGCATTTTGCCCAATGTACTAATTAATGACTCTGCCAGCTCACCACCTTTAATAGTCAATAGTTATTGCTTGATAGTCTTATTCAAAGATCTAAGTCATGTAAGAAACAAACACTATAGCTACTATCTATTCTAATAGATACAGCTCCAATAATAGACTCTTTTTTAAAGTAAACCTGTCTTTTATTAAGATAGTGTATATCTAGGACTACCTTACATAGTGTGTTTTTCCTTCCTTAAGACAGTAAGATATGATATGATAGGGGAATTTGGTTGCTATTTTTAGCAATTCAGGCAATCATGTGGAGACTATTTTAGTTAGCTCCTGATAGTCTTGTTCTTTTACAACTTCAACACCCTGACTAGTGATGAGTCTTCTGTTCTGACTCAACTAGTTACCATACACGTGCTCAATGTTAATCTGTCATCCCTGTGCATTCTTCTGCCTCTCCTACTACCATCACCTATTAATTGCTGGTAGGGACACTGTATTTCGTTTTGCAACCATAATTTACTACTAAGTATATTAGAGGTTTCTAAGTCCTACTTTTGTGTTAATAGTGCAATACAATTACTTTTAAGTTTTTCGACAAATTGGTCTATTCAATAGCGTTACACCACTAAACTTAGTGGCTATTTAAATAACTTGTTCATGGATGGTTAATAGGTTGGAAGTGGTACTGAAATATGCATTTACCCTCTTTACCTATTTTTCAATCTTCAATTGCATTGTTTCGTATACGAAACGTTGTAACCTTCAGTCCTGGCTCTAAATTCTATAGAAAATATGCCAAGATAAACTTAAAAGTGACTACCATCACAGTACTTTTTACTCCACTTTTCATCATCCATAATTTACTAATCTCTCATCTCCATCAAAATTCTTCTTTTAAATGAATAGCTCTGGAATACTTTCTCTAACCTAGTTTTACTCTTGAACCACTAAGATGCAAGAGTTTATACCAAATGTAACTTTGCTAGATTATCCATGTACCCCAGTCAGAGGCTGGAGAATGAAAAGGCTGTGGGTATTCCCCTACATCCACATTCAATTTTAAAATCTGATCTCATATGCGAAATCATTATGGAAGAGATGATTCAGGGTAGTTTATATTAAACTTTACAATTTTTGCTTATTTTTCTCAGATTGTTGTTTCTATATACTTTCATATTAACATAAACTATTCACTGATTTGATTCAACAAATAATGACTTTATACACATATATTTGTTCAACTTATATCAAAAATTCTTTGTAGAACTTCACTATCTTCAAATGTAAAAAAATTGTTTTGAAACTAAATTTCAAATATATACACTAAGTATTATTTTCATTTTGAGTATTCATTCCTGTTAATGCCTTCTACCATAACCTTGCCTTGTGAGACAAATTTAGAAGATAGAAATTGTGCTGAATCTCATCTGAGGACCACTTATGTTCTTGGGTTGTAGACTTGACCTTCTGCATGCTTAGGCACTTTCTGTCGCTGTAGAGTTTTGTCCCTTGTATTGTGTTGCATAGTGAAAGAAGAAAACTCATAGCTGCAGATTAATCTGTTGCCCACTTTAACATTCACCACTTGGTCTTTGAGAATCTTAAGAGTTGACCATTCTGTTGAAGCATTCAGACCAAACCTCAAGTGTTATTTCCTCGTACCAGTCAACAAAGTACTGAAAAGGGTCATGGGTGCAGTCCTTCCTCTTCTGACTAAATTATTTGAATTTTTAAAAAATGTTATTACCTGCATTTTCAGAATTACATATGAGTTATTGGAATGAGTTAATAGTGTATTGGACTGAAGACTGAAACTCTAGTCTGGTCATTGCATTGTGCTCATGGCCAAGATGCTAAACTCTTAGTGGCTCAGATCACCAAACAATAAATAAGCAGAATGTGGCAAAAAAAAAGGTCACAGAAATATATGACCTGGTAGCTTGTGCAATGTTTTGTTGATTGTTTTAAGTGTCTATGTAGCCATGAGCAGGTATGGATGCCTCCTTAGCCCTCTCATCATTGACCCAGCAGAACATCGAGGATCTGACAGCTGGATGGGGAGTGGGCTATACCAGCAATTAGCTGGTACTCAACTTCAACTGTGTAGACAGAAGCAACATGAAATAGTGCCTTGCCCAAGGAGGAGACAATGTGTTGCCTGGTCCACAAACTCAACCCTTTACCTTAAAATTATAAGATCAACATCCTTACAACTAAGCCATGTACCTTTATGTAGTATGTGTAGGTACAGTGAAATTACCCTCATACATATAGTTTGAAAAAGAGATTAGATCAACTAAACTGATTTTTTATAAATATTGTAGTTTGAGTTTTCAATGGAATAACAAATAAAACAATGACCTTTGAATATCACACAAAACTGCATTACAGTAAGTTAAGTTTGTGTTAACATATCTAATACAGACAGTACTAAAAAGTTAACTAGAATAACTATGTGGTGAGGGAAAAAACAACAAATATGTCAATGTCTAAATATTGTTTCAATTATTTTGGCAGGTATGGGAGACAACTCTAAAAATATTTTGGTCTTATGACCTCATCAGCAAAGCATAGACTTCACTGTAGTTGCCAAATTAGTGACATTTCTTATACTATCTACATTGATATTGATTTTATTTGATATAAAAATAAACTTATGAATCACCAATGTTTATTCAATAATCAATATATATATATAATACTCTAAGTGTCTTTCTGTGTATACATTTTTTTTTTGTAATACTTAAATGTTTGAAGCTGTTGAATGTGTTCCACTCAATAAGATTTACTTTCTAAATAATTTGACAGGAGCTGGAGTTGTTCTGTTTATTTTTTGTATTTGAAAGTTCATTCTGTTGTCTTCTTTGTCTCATAATGTTTAATGTAACAGTTTGAAATTTTCTAAGTTATCCAACAGCAGTTCTATTTTCTTGCTGTAAATAGCATCTCTGCTTAGTTGTTCTGTTTGTTTTTGATATTTGAAAGTTCATTTAGCTAAATGCTTCATAATGCTCAAGTAATGTTTTGATTTTACGATGAGGAAAGACACTCACCAGGACGAATTTCAGCATCAAGTGGTGTCAGGGCAAACTGACCGACTTCACAGACGATCTGGCTCAGACGTACAGAAAATTATAGATTTAAACAAAAATAAAATCACAAATCCATAGTTACATTAGGATGAAGGCTTATCAAGGTCAATATAATATTAAGATATTAAAATGAAATGAGTAGAAACTCACTATGTGACATTCACATCCATATACACACGTTGTTTGGGTGTAAAAATGAGAGTAAGATAACTCAATACAATTTCTAGAGCTTATTTATTCATTTGAAACTGATTCATTCTATTTCTACTCTAAAGTTTCTTACTTTATACATTTGTTAGGCAAATGTACAAAGAGAATAATGTGAAAGTAGAGACAGAGTGGAGTAAATCATTAGCTGCAAACACATATGTACATAAATACATACACAATATATATATATATATATATATGTGTGTGTATATATACATGTGTTTGTGTGTGTATATATTTTATTCTTTTACTAGCTGCAGCCATGCTGTGGTACTGCTATTTGTTGTGGAACTGCTGTTATATATGTATATGCACACAATCCAAATGGTGTGCTGGAAGGTCCAATGCATTACCAAAAGGTTTGAACACAGTGGATAAGTTCCATATTCCACTCCTATGCCAGTATTTTTTGCCAAAAATGCTGATAAAGTGAATCAGTTGCATTTGTTGAATAACAGGGCCTTTAGGATCATGTAGTTTATGAATCCAGAATTATTTTGTATAGTTCAAATAGCTAAAAACCAAATAGATATAATACTGACAGTTCAATGGATTTCTAATCCTTGTAAAAATCTTTCTTAAAATAATATAAAAGTTGTTTTTTTTAAAACTTGTTTCAGTCACGACTGTGGTCATGCTGGGGCACTGCCTTGAAGAATTTTTAATCGAATCAGTCGATCCCAGTACTTATTTCTTCTTTTTTAAAGCCTGGTACTTATTTTATCAGTTTCTTTTGCCAAACTGCTAAGTTACAGGGACGTAAACGCACTAACGCCGGTTGTCAAGCAGTGGTGGAGAGACAAACAAAAGACACACAAACATAGATATGACGGACTTCTTTCAGTTTCCGTCTACCAAATCCTCTTGCAAGGCTTTGGTTGGCCTGAGGTTATAGCTGAAGACACTTGCCCAAGGTGCCACAGTGGGACTTAACCCAGAACCATGTGGTTGGGAAGCAAGCTTCTTACCACACAGCCATGCCTTCACCTTTTATAGCTTTTTTTATATATAATTCAATTTCTTGTATATGTTTTAAAAAACATGTTTGATAAGTTCTACGAAACATTTGGGTGGAAAATCTACTTCAAGAGACAACCAGAGCCAAAATAATTAAGCAAAAGAAATTCTGGAGTCTAGTGACTTGAGAGCAGCATGTGAAAATAATCACAGGACATACACAACTAAGAAAGACAGAATACAAAGTTAAGAGTAAAATAGTGAAAACTAAGAAAGTCATGTTTTTTAAATACTTCTTAGGACAAGCTAGAAATAGTTCTACAAAGACATATTGTGAAGGAGAAAGTGAAAACTGAATATACAAATATAGGTTTCCATTCTAAATCAGTGCCTAAGAATTCACAACCTGTAGATTCTCTGATGGAAAATGAGTACAAACAAGAATCAATTGTGCACAATTGGACCCAACATTATTTACTACCAACTGATTCCAACTAGCATAACATTAACTCTTTTGTTACCATATTTTCATTGAAACATGCTATTTTTGTTTCAATTAATTTTGAAAATAATGAAGAATTTAGTAAAATTTAGTAGAATGTATTACACTCAATGAAATTTTGATGCAAAGTTTCATTTAGATTACTTTAAAAAGGGAAGTTTTTATCATAGAACTAGGGCAGTCTCATGTGGTTTGATATCAAAAGAGTTAAATCTGTTTTTTACTTAATCATAAACTATGCAGCGAACAAAACATAAAAATCATTGCTTGAAGATAGCTGGGTTCGTTTTATGAATGTATCATTTGTAAACAGAAAGAGTTGATATAAACAAGAGAAAAATGTGACAGTAGGTAAAGGAATTGCAATGAAATGCTATTGAGAAAAATATGCAAAATTTAATTACTTTTCTGTTCTATAACAGAACAGTAATTAATTCAAATTATGGTTTTCAATGATAAAGAAGGACAGGTATTAATTATATCATTAGTATTGACACAGTATTGGTATTTTGATATTATAACAGTCATTTCAAATACTGAACTAAAAAACTTTTTTTAAACTTTTAAAATTAAATGTAGGGAAATCTCAATCTTTCAGATTTGCTTTTCTTTTTTTTTAGTTCTTAAAGAGTATATCAGATGATATTTAATAAACACAAAAGTTACCCCTCAACAACCAATAAATACAACCACTACTATTAATTACTACTACCACAAACACCACCATTATTATAATCTAATCACAGAAATCACTGAATTTTCTTGTCAAAGATTTACCTATTATAATGATTCCTTCCTTTAAAAGATTTCCTATGGTTATGTTCTGAACCTACAATCTCCTTACTTGCCAAAATGGCATTTATGTAACCAGAGATAACATTTACCAACTAAATATGCTAGATTAGAAATAGAAAAGGCACAAGTGACAAATTTATTTTTACTTTTAAAAGTATTATATTTTGAGAATCTCATATCAATATAATTTCATTTAATTTAGCTCGTTTTAAAAATAGATCGTTTGTTTTGTTGTTTTTCTTTTCAGCAAATCAATTATACATCATAAATGAAGCTTATTTATCAGCACATTAACTGTCATAGTTAATTTTAACAGTTAAAAGGCTGGATATTTAAAACTTGTGAAAAGAAAACTTCAGTATGAATAAATAAATAAAATAAGAAATTTTAAAACCTTTACACTTAAAAACACCCAAGATAAATTATTACACACACACACACACACACACACACATATACACATAAGTTGACTACATTGCAGCCATGTGGAGTTGCAATGGCCAGATGGATAAGGTGTCAGCCTCCTGGTTGAACAAGTCGTGGGATTAACCCTATCCCATCACTGGCACTAGACTGTCTTAAGCAAGGTACTGAACCTTCCCTGACCCACATATCTGATAGCAGAACAGAAAAAAACAAAAACATTGGTACAACATTGAACTAAATGAAAACTGATGAGTAGTGTACAGTACCAAGATTAGTGTACAGTATCAAGTAGTGTACAGTATCCTTGTATGCAAGAGGGAATGGGTTATGGTAACATTTTAAAATTCAGATCTTTGAAGAAAAAATAATTAACAAGTAATACTCAATATGTTAAGTTGTTGAAGGATGAGATATTGGTGAAATGATAAAAATACACTAATCCACCTATTAATATAAGCACCTGAACTTATTACCAGTCAATGTAGGAAATATAATATGTATATGAGGATATTGAAGTCACAGAATTGGCAATTGTTAGAAAAAAAAAAGTGTAGTCAAAATATTCAGGGGTATTGATGATCAATGTCGTGGAGAAATAACTACATTAAAAGCCAATATCAGTTATAACATTTTTATAATGTTTACATTTTAAAAGCCATATTAGCTGGGATGTGATTCTATAAAAAATGAAATGTGATGTATATATAGAGAGATTTTCTGAATATTCAGCATATAGTAGACAACAATCTCAAATGTATATTGAAGTGTGGAACAAAACCCCAAAGTATGTTTAACAGTAATTTTTTTTTTTTAAATTAATACCCCTTTAGATAAACATTATCACATTAATTCCTGTTGAGTTGTTTGGAAAAATTCAACAATAAATAATACTTTTCTAATATATATATATATATATATATATATATATACATATATCAACATCATCACCATCATAACCCCTACCTCCTCATATATTTACACAAACACACAGATTCTATCACCTCTAGCTTGCTAGTTCGTAAAGGTCATGGACATGCCCTTTCCTCCAGACTCAGCAAAAAAAAAAAAAAAACGAGCTACTGTTTGACAAACAAAAACTATATGTATATGTGTGTGTATGTATGTATATACATGCAACAAAGAAAAGCAAATAAATAATAAAAATCTAGAAATTATAACATTGCTAAAAATTGACTTACATGGAAAAATATAACTAATGGAAATGTACTCTCTCTCTCTCTATCTCTCTCTCACGCTCTCTCTCTCACGCTCTCTCTCTCTCTCTCTCTCTCTCTCATGCTCTCTCTCTCTCTCTCTCTCTCTCTCATATATTTGGAAATAGATGAAATTACATTAAAACAAAACAATTCAAGTTGCATGATGGACAGAAATTTAGGCTCAAAAAGTGTTGACTGCATCAATTATTAAGTGATAATGTTAATATCCTCTGCATAATATGAAATTAATAAGATTACGCTGAAACCAGTGATCATACCAATATTTTGCAGTATGAACAGCTGCATTTTACCAACATGCTGGTTTTCCTTGGCTTCTACAACTTGGTTCATTTCTGGCATCTGTAATGTAAAACAAAGTCAAATTACAAAGTTATATATATATATTTTTAAATTGTTATCATTATTGTTGCCAATATCATCAACATCATGGCTTTAACCTCAAGTTTTCTATGTTGATATGAATGGTTATGGTTATGAAATTATAATAATATTTTATAATAAATATGCACAGAAAGAATTGTGAGATTTGTGGAAGTTATTTAAACTATCCAACATAAAAACTATTAATGTAACAAAAAAAAAAAAAAACAACAGTGATAATGATAACAATAACAAAAAATAATATTGTTATCAATGATATCAATGACAACAAGATAGAGATTTTCAATAAATGAGAAAGTAAATGCTCCTAAAGCAAGATGTAAAAATGTAATGTAAGCTGTAATGTAAAAATATTTTTGATGCAAATTGATAAAATTATATAATCATCATCATCATCATTTTAACGTCTGTTTTCTATGCTGGCATGGGTTAGACGGTTTGACTGGAAACTAGCAAGCTGGGGAACTGCACCAGACTCCAGTCTATTTTTGGCTTGGTTTCTACAGCTGGATGC
>JAOPUL010005356.1:23793296-23803409 GCA_027564515.1 Octopus rubescens
ATGCATGCATGCAATACTCTTCTTTCAGGTTCTGTCTACAAAATCCACTCACCAGGCTTTGGTCACTTTGGGGCTATAGTAGAAGACACTTGCCCAAGGTGTCATGCAGTGGGACTGAATCCAGTATCATATAGTTGGGAAGCAAACTTCTTACCACAGACCACTCCTGCACCTACTGAACACTATAAAAAAATAGCTTAGTTACTTTCTTCCTAGCACTTACAAAGCTAGTTATGGCAGCTAGTTACATTTAAGTGAATTGAACCAATAAGAATCAAGTATCTTGTGAAAATAGTCTAGAGACTGATGTGTTTTCATGTGACTTTAACTCAGTTTGGTCAGCCAACTCACAAAACAGTCCCTAATTATCCATTTAACTATGTAATGACAAAATAGTTGGTTGGATGACAGAAGAACAAAAATCTGAGTGAAGTCCCAATACAAAAATATTTATTAATCATTAACAAAATAATATTGTCATTGTGATGACAACAGAGAAAAAATATAAATTTCTAGTGAGTCAGTGCATGTGTGTCTATGAGAGATGTCAGCAGTGATAGTAGATTGGTGTGGTCATTGAATTCTATAACTGAAGGGAATGGGGTAAGTTCCTGCAGCAATTGGCTTTAGCTGTATTATGACCACTGATCAGTGACCAGACAAGCCATCTTTATATACTGAATGGCCTGTTAAAGAAAAGGCACCTAAGGCAAAATTATCTAACAACATTCCAATATGTTGTTTATCCCCAAATTGTTCCGCTGTTTACAACAGGGTCTCTGACAAGTTAAGCATCTGCTGAATCTATTGTTTTGATGGGCAGCCTAGCAGCTGATAAAAACAAGTTCTTCGTGTATTTACCAGGAACCTGAATGGTTAGTTGCTTGCTGACATCAATCCCTGACAAGATCCTGTTTTGGTGTTTACAATTACTTTCACATCTGAACAAGGATTTTGGGTTCAATTCCTAGGTAGTGAGTAGATGTTTGGGACTGCCAATATTCCTGCTACAGCCATAACAATTGTTATAACTATTTACAATTCTATAGACTGGACAATTTTAAATTTAGGTACAGAGAGCAGCACTGAAAATAAGATAAATCTTGCAGAAACTTTCTATATGAGACCAATATTGGTTTAGGTTGGGCACAATACATTGCTGTATGATACTAGAAAGCAACATAATTGACAAACATTTTCTTAGTTTGTAACAGGACTTAAATCTTTCTATTCTTTTAGAGCAAAGTAATGGGGGACCACTTCAGTATTTATTCACTTAAATCACTACATGAGATTAACTGGTAAAAAATGTTTTCTCAAGTGACACTCAGTGATGATGCTCACAGGTTTTGAAAAGAATCCCATACCAAGACAAAAATTACAATTCCTCTTTTGAAGAGAATAAATGATTTTTTGAAAGACATTTAGGTTGCTTGAGATCATATATGAATAGATATTACAGGAATTGATGCAGCCTGGAAGAGCAAAATGATTAAAACAAAGAATGAAGTGACCAGGAACAACATTCCTATAAATAGAAGTTTAGGAGAGAAGACTGTCCATATAAAGAGATGGAATCGCTGGAAAAATACTAATAAGGTGTATGCTGGGACGGATGCAATTACAAATAGCATCATACAAAAACTTGCAATATATAACCTGTAAGGCATCTGTTGGTGTGAGGATGTGCTAAACAAATATCTAACCAAACTGAAATACCAGAACATCATGCCAGAGTATGTTGCCAATGTTAGCAGTATCCCCACATGTAATGGCTGATAATAGGTAGAACCAAAATATCCAGCTGCAACATCTATAGAACTGAGGCTGTTAGAATGACCCTGAGAGAAAAATGTAGCATTTGCCATCCATGTATAAATAAAAGATACACACCAAGGAGGCAGCTGAACTGCAGGAAGGATGTAATAGCTGAGAAGGACTTCTTGAAGCACTGCAGTAGCAATGATGGCAATATTATGAGGGTTAGAGGTAAGAAAAGATGACAATATAATACATCCAGACTGCAGGCATACAATGAAAGACTTCAGTATAGTCAAGTGATTATAAGGTGTGTTACCAGTACTGCTTTGTTGATAAATATGCTGCCATTTAATGTTAAAAAATACCTCCACAACCATTAGTAAGATGCACCATTTTATCAAACAAGCCTCATTTACACCTTTTTCACTGACTTGGTAGGGAAACAGGGATGGTAAGTAAATGCAATTACTAGACACATGGAATAAGTATGTTGATATAAAGGCCACCAACAGCAGTATGAGATGACCTTTACTTTCCACTTGGTAAGACCGAAAAATTAATATTAAAAACAGAGAAACAGCACAAATGATTGAAAGCATAGTTTTGTTTTTTGACTCCATGAACCAATCACCAAGATCAGGAAGATCTCGCCATTTGTCTCCTGTATTATTCCACATTCGTTGTGATCGACACAAGACAAGCATAAGGAAAGACGCCACACACGACTTGTAATTAAAGTTTATATGTTGAGGTTGTGGCCCGCAGTTAATATCATAATATATTCGTTGCTGATCTAATTTGTGTTTTTGAGGGTTCACATTTGGTCTGCAATAACTGGATGTGCATTCAAGGGATAACCTTGATACTAAATACCAACAAGTAATGGCAAACAAGCTACAAGTTAAGAAATACCAAGTCTGGTGTTCTTCTTCAATAAAGCTACTTGACATAAGACTCACGGAATGTAAAATAATCCCAAACGCCACAAATGCTGAAATAGAATTTTTGAAGAATAGCTTTTTCTTGAATATGTTTAGAAACACTGGAGTTATAGAGACTACTAACAAAATTATGAGATATGAGGCACAGTTCAGCAAAATGACCACTGTTGGATTACTGCAGAGCAAGGAGTTTTGGTATTTACCAGAACATATTAACAATTGCACAGCTAGTAGTACCAATCCAATCAAGAGAAGACAAAAGCAGTAAGTATTGGTTATGACAAGTTGAATGGAACTACTCTCTTTCTGTAGAATGACAGCTACAAGTACATATAAGAGTAGCCATAAATTGATATTGCTGAAGAGCATTCCACAGACATCATGATCAATCATCTTCAATAGCATTTTAGAACTCATAGTTTTCATAGCATCATGATAAAATTGGACAATAGACTTGCCTTCTTCATACCATTGAGCAGTATACTTCTGGCTAGCATTTTTCCATAACTGGTGTCTGGAAATGGCCAACTCATACTTCAACACAGCATTGTTACTTTCCCATTTTGGTTCATATACTTTGAAGACTGACAACATTTGGTTAGCATTGATGTACATTGAATTAGCAATATTTTCAAGAGTTGAAAATGGTAACAGTACATCAGGTATCATAATACCAATATTGCTGCGTGGTATTGCAACTCCTAAAGCAATTGCCAGTGTTGCAGTAATATCAATTTGATCAACTTCAGCGAATGGCTTCAGGAAGGTGATTTTGTAATCTTTATTTATGTTGTCAGCTGAATTAAGCCAAATCAAAGCTGAAGTAACTTCTTTGTGAGATGAACCACCATGACTTCCTTGGTCACTCATGCCATGATCACCACAAATTACCATAAGAGTGTGGTGGTGTTCATGCTGTTCCCGAAGCTTTTGGTGTATGAATTCAATAATTTTATCCATCTCTTGAAGTTTGGGTTCCACCAAAGGACTGGATGGCTTTGCCATGTGACCAATATGATCAAGTCCAAGGTAGTGCAGTATCATCACATCCCAATCGTTTTGTTGCAATTCCCATTCCAAGTGTCGGCTAACATTAGCATCAACCTCGGTGTAATCTGAAACGAAAAAAGAAACTGTACCATCCTGCCTATGAAAGTGGCCTGGAAATAAATTAATCCAGGTATTATCACCATAAAAGACAATTTTTTTTCCCGCTTTGTAAAGCTGAAATATTAGGTTGTCTTCCTGGGTGGCTTGCGCACCAAAATTCAGTATAACATCCATAAATCCAGGAATAGTTCCAGTCATCATTGCTTTTATTCGAGGAAGGGTCACAGTAGGCGGGTGAGCGATTGAGTAATAAGCAATTGCCTCCTCTCGTTTTAGAAGTTTTTGAACATACTTCATGTTCGAATTTTTGCTGTCAATAACAAAATCTGCCCGTAGAGAATCAATTACCATAACCACAACACGACTGAATGGACTTTTAAAGCCATAATTGAACAGAAAATGGTATTTGTTTTCACCTGATTCAACAGAAATATTTGTGGATTCATCTTTGGATTCCAAAAAGTTATTTTTAAGAGGGAAAAGCGAAAATAGATATGTGCAATAAAATAAACAAAAATTTAGTATAAATAACAACGCGAAAACTTTTTGTGATATCGCTAAAGTTGCCATGTCCAACTCAAATGTCAATAATCCAATAACAACCGTCAGATATTAAAATTGCATCTAGATCACCCGTGAATGGGTGATCTTTGGTACAGAGCTGCGGAATTATTAATCAAAACAAATCGGGAAAATATAAAAATAGACTTGTATATCCGGAGTAAGCGAAACGAATATGTAAATGTTTTAAATTCACTTCTTAAATGTCATTACAGAAATTTCTTTTTAATTGCTGAACTGTCAACATTTTAAAAAGTTATTACCTTAATATTGTAAAAAGGAATACATACATACTATATATAGCATAATAACTTCCAAACATCAGGTTGATCAGCAAGAGAAGTGACGGTCAAGCATTCACATATTCATTTCGCTTATTAGGGATATCCAAGTCTATTTTTGTATTTTCCCGACTGTTTTTGTTTTCGTTGTACCTAAAACCAGATTGTTTGCAAGGGGGATAATGATATTTTAAACCCAAGAAGCCATAGAGCTCGCCTAAGCTTTCACAATTTTTAACGGGCGGAGTTTCGGATCAGGATGCCCATATAAGTTGGATTCTCTGTTTTGACGAGGATTTCCCCATTTTTATTTATTCACCACGTCCCTCGAAGGGGGTAGCTTTTTACGAAAAAAGTTTTTGAAAATTTAGGATTTTTTTCACCCCTCCCCACCCGGACCGATTTTGGCTAATTTGTTTTGGCACTAAAAAGCGATTGGAGAAGCTTTTTCAGTAGAAATAAAAAAGAACATTTAAAAAATATTTTCAGAAGAAAAGGTGTGTGATTTAGCTATTGTTTCTTGCATATCCTACGACCTTCCTCGTTTCTCTGTCACTCTGACGCGTATTGATGCTTTTCAGTATTTTCTCCCCTTAAACACATTTTATGAAATGGTGGTCCATTGCTGGGATTAAAGCAACAAAAACAGAAATTATAATTTAACTTCCCCTTCCCCCCGCACCAAGTGAGTCTGTGTGTGTATGAAAAAATATATTTACTAACAGAAAAGTATACTATTAAAAGAAAATTATCTTTTTACATACCTTTTAAAACTCACTGGATAAATCCCAGCAATGACCTTTTCAGGCTCCAATATAAATAAACGGGCAGATGTTCAAAAATAAGGAATTTTCAAAATTTTTTGTTTTTAATAATATACTTTTCTGTTGGTACACATACACACACACACACACACACACACACACACACACACACACACACACACATACGGAGTCGCTTGGTGCGGGTGTGAGGGTGGGGGGAGAGAAGGTACCAGGTGATCGTAGGATATGCTAGAAACAACAGCTAAATATATCTTAAATCACACACCTTTTCTTCTGAAAATATTTTCAATTATTTTTCTATTTTTACCAGAAAGGCTTCTCTCATCGTAGTGCAAAATAAAATTGGCCAAAATCGTTCAGGGTAGGGGTGAAAAAATAATAAATTTTCAAAAATCTTTTTTCATAAAAAGGTCCCCCACCACCATCATTTTAAGGGCCGTGGTGACAAAAAAAAAATTGGAAAAGTCTTCGACAAAACGGAGAAAATCCAACTTATGTGGGCGTCCTGATCCGAAACTCCGCCAGCAAATCATTAGTTAAGAATTTTTTTCATCATAGGTGTTCACTAAGTTTGTTCGTTCCTTTTGTTGTTGTTGTTGTTGTTGTTGTTATAAGATTAGTTCCTACATTCTTTGAAACAAAAATATTACATATTTTAAATATCATATATTTTAAATGCAGTATGAACAATTGTATGATAATGTGATGTTAATGAAATGTAAACAAAGTCTACATTTTTCGAATTTAACTATAGCTTCTTTAAAAATAATAATCATCAAATATAAACAATAATGATTTTTTGTTTTTTCAGAAACTGACTTAACACACTACGAGTGACAGCATAAGCACCATAAGACTAATGACTTGCAGTTAAAGTCGTTTTGATTTATTAATATTTTTACACACCTTTACGAAGTAATTCAGTTTCTACTGAAGTACATTTATCTCGTTATTTATTCTGAAGTAACTTGGCTAATTCCTCGTCTATAATTGCAACCATTTCTTTCTCTAAATTAATGTTTGTTTGTAAAGAAGCCTCAAGGTCATCTTCTGATGGAATGTCAACATTTTCCTTAACTTCGCAACTTAGATTGTCATCAAATATTTGAGATGTTTGGTTATCAACACCAGCAACATCATCCGTATCAGTTATTTCTTCCTTTTCTGCACTCTTCAGCGACAAACTTGATTCTTTTTTATTTACTTCAGTCGTGTTATTATATTGTGATATGGATGCTATCGTAACAGGATTGCTCGAGGTTGAAGATTTGAACTGATTTTCGTTTGGAGCATTTATAGGAATTGAAAGAGCCCTTGAAGTTACGTCTTGTTCAAACTTATTAATAAGTAAAGTCAGTGTTGCTTGTAAAATTTCATATTTTCCTCGAAGGGCTGTGATTTGTTGATGAAGGCTACCGCAAATAGTCTGTGAACACGCTTTTGCTTGCTCCAGTGCACGCATGATAGTGTCTTTTTCTTCTTCAAGGTATTGGCACCGAGCTATAAGATTCATTACACAACTTGTTAACTTCCGAAGGACCGACACCTCTTCATCTTGGAAAAGTAACAATTTTTCTAAGGCTTCCATCGAACCATTTCTAACAGCAAAATTAACGTCACAGTCTGATGTATGGTAAACCTTACCATAGATTTTACACTCTTCCATATTTTCTGATACACACCGACGAGGCATTTGAATATCGAGTTTAACACAAATATTAGAGCGCTCTAAAGTTTTATTATTATCCTTTGAATCGTTTATCTGAGACTCAGACGTGGTTTCTTTCTCTGTCAGGGCAGTGTCTTTAGTTTGAATGTTATCTTGAGAATTCGTTCTAAATTCCAATATGTTTTCTGCCAACTTGAAATCGGTGTTAGTAAAAGTGAAGATGTTTTTGTCCGTTGTTTGTTCAGTCCCAGACAACTGAACTGATTTGCATGACTTTAGTTCTAGTTGTTCGGCTGTTTTCTTAGCAACGTAATTATCATATAAAACATCTTCATTTTTCTTGTCAAGTAGGAAGTCAGCTCGGAGATCTCCGACTTTGTTAATCAGGGTTACAATTGCTAATTTATGGCTGTTCAATTCTTCAATTATGTCGCTGTACGGAAAGGATATCATTGAAGGGTTACCATTTTCCAACAAACGAGTTAAAATTTGATTTCTCGCTTCAAATTCCTGTAAATTAATATTCAACCTACCTAAACTGCTTAGAAATGCTGGTAAAATACTTGCAGATCGTTTTAATTCGTGGGCCATTCGGCTAACATAGGATTGTAGAGATTCATTATGACAGAAATTATTATCGACATTGTCACGAAAAAGATCGTCAAGTAGCTTAAAAATTGATGTCAAATCCTTACATTCAGTCCGACTGTTTTCAAACCCAAATTTTATTCCCGATGTCGAGCAGTTCTCTTTTGAAGATTTCATACTTTATTTAATTGAAATCCAAATTTGAATTGTGAGAGTAGTCGTTAAATAAAGTTGTAGACTATAGATGTACTTCTTTCCTTCAAAGAAAATATCTAAACACCTAGAGTAGAACTATCTATCGTAAGACATTATGACTGAGTGCTTCGAAAATTATGACTATAAATTTCTTTACCTATTCATTGATAACAATATCTTCCAATTAACTTACATGGCATAAAAACGTATGCTTAAAGAGCAAATCACTTTTAAATTTTCTTTGTCGCGTTTTTAAACTGTAATTCTCTCTCTACAAATTTAGAAGGAATGTGTGACGCTTTCGCCAGGTTCGGCGTTGTCTTAACATTTCACATATAACAAAATTATTAGGTTTAAACAGACCATTCCACTTTGTAAAAGGTTAATTTATTTTAGCTTAATCGTTAAGAACGTTAGACGAATTTGTAAAAAGAAAGAAATCATTTAGATAAATTTCACCCCTAATTCTACATATATTCCCTCGACTTATACTATCTATTCCCTCGGCGTATACTATCTAGACGAAAATACAGACATCATGCCCAGTTTTTGCCACTGTTGGTGGTGTGCCGTTTAGCACCTGAGATCTTTGACGGACACGTTCTCCAAAACAAGTGTTCCAGTCATATTCTAATAATGGTGTATTATTAAAACCTTAATTTCCAATGGCGTAGACTGATAAAACGAGTATGTTAATATTTTAAATATGTTAATATTTTAAAGTTAATGGAGTCAACTTTATCTGCTATTCACAGAACTATCTCCTAACACTCTAAACACCAACAACTGCTCAACCATCTCTCGCCATGAATCAAGGACATTTACTTCACTTTTTCCTTTTCTGAAGTTATCGCCCTTAAAGGTTTCAATATTCACAACGCTTCTCGGTTCTCACCTCATTCTTCCCCCATTATGCTTCTGGTACAGTACTCGAGGATTTTCTAACTCTTAGAATCATCACCCACACATAGATACTCTTAATACTCTTGATCTCTTTCTCCCCTACAAACACAACTTTTACCAAAGCACCATAGTCGGACTTTACTACCCGACCACTGCATAATCCTGACTATTCTGTATAGGTGGTCATATAGTCTTTAACCTAAGCTTTGCAAATGATATTGCCACTATTAACAATGACATTGCTAGCCTTCAAGATGTTATTAATCATTTAGATGTAAATGCAAAATAAGTGGGTCTCCAAATTAACCATGAGACGCCCAGGTGCATAATTACATGTAAGACACATTCAAAGCTAGGCATAACACTTTATGGTAGACTATAAAGCCAGTAGAAGAATTTGTCCATATAGGGCATAACCTATCAGTTTCAAACGGTAATGAAGTTACTGTAAATCACAAAATTGCATTAGCATGAGTAGCTCTTTCTAAAAAAAACCCAAAAAAAAACACCTTTTGAAATCAGATTGAACACTAATTAAAACCAGAATTGAAATACATAACATTTACTTTGACCCACTACTAATGTATGTATTAGATTGTGTTACATGATTTGAGAAAGTATCTTCATAACTTAAGTATTTTAAAATCATGCCGTGGGATATATTACTTACAATCCTACAAAAACTGTTTGGTTACATCAAACGTTGAACCTGTGGTCTTTCTAAGTTCTTTCTGAAGTGTATGAAACTTGGAAAGAGAAATAGGGGACGTCCTAACGGAAGAAGGAGAGAGACAAGATTTTATATATCAATCATAAGCAGAAACGTCATAAGCGACGCTTTTACGGAGGCGACACTTTTGCATATGCTCTACAAGCCTGTATAGGCTTTAGAACCTGTGGTGGAGACGACAATCTCAAGGACTGTCCCAGGTGGCACATACTAACACTACACCATTGGGCAGAACTCGATGCAATGGCATTCACACGAATATATGGAAATAATATGTTCATGACGTTTCATAACTGCTACAGGTGGATATAATGATAACTATACAAGATATACATTAAAAAATAACATATTTAGTCACAGGCGTAGCTGTGTGGTAAGAGGTTTACTTCCCAACCACATGGTTCCGAGTTCAGTCCCACTATGTGGCACCTTGGGCAAGTGTCTTCTACTAAAGCCTCGGGCATACCAAAGCCTTATGAGTAGATTTGGTAAACGGGAACAGAAAGAAGCCCATGGTATGTATGTATGTATGTATGTATGTATGTATGTATGTATGTATGTATGTATGTATGTATGTATGTATGTATGT
>JAOPUL010005356.1:23932728-23943361 GCA_027564515.1 Octopus rubescens
GGCAATCGGCAAAACGACGGGTCTGTTGGTTTCGATCTACCGTAGAGCTTGTGTCCGGTGCCATCCGACTTCACCTGGTGAAAATTCATTCATTTCACCATGTTACATTACCAAACTCACAGATCTATTCATTTCTTCTCACTACTTGCTCTACTGCTATTATTAAAACTTCTGTTTCTCTGAATTCCTTAGCCGCATACCCCACTCTACTCATTCCCATTGCAGAGAGCTCACATTAAATACTTGTCCAATTTCTTTTTCCCAGAATGCATCTCTCTGGAATTCAATCCTACTATCATTTTTACAAAGTTCCAAGCTGAAAATAACAACTACATTAATCTCACCAGTCTGGGAGCATCTACAAAGATCAAGGGCACTTCCCCTTTTTCTCCTCCTCTGTCCAAGTAGTGATTAAATAATAAAAACAAATACTGGTGATGATGATGATGATGATGATGATGATGATGATGATGATGGTGGTGGTGGTGGTGGTGGTGGTGGTGGTTATGATGAGAATAAAAAAGATGATGATAGTGACTGAATAATGAGGTTTCCCTGAAGCAATTGTGTTTGTGAAAGAGCTAAGTTGAGAAGTAAATGAGTATTATAATAATATTGAGCTGGTTGTACACAGTGCTTTGGTACACTACAATGTGTCAGAAAAGATTAAAAGAGGGGACAGAAAGCAGCAGTAAATCAAGTAAAGAAAGACAATAATGAAATCTAGAAGTACATGCACAGTACACAGAATAAAACATAAAAAGACAAAAAAGTGAACAGTGACAGAGCCCTAAAGAGGAAATGATGCATTGGCACATCAAGAGTAATGTTGGTGAATTTTGGGAAGCATGGAATTTTTTAAGGAAGCAATGTCCTGACAGCTAACAAGTGACACAAGTAGTTTATTCAATGCTTCGACAATTCTGAGCATGACAAAATGTTTCCAAAAGTTGTGGGTGCTGTACTGTTTTTGATTCTATATACATGTCCATGAGTGGTAGGGGTATGAATTTAAAAAGGTGGCCAAAGTTGTTGTGAGAAAGATGGTGGATAATCTTGTGGGCTTCTACCAGTGATAGATGTCAAAACTTTAGCATGTTGATGCCCAGAGAAGCAATATGTTCAAAATATGGTAGGTGACTGATAGAGGGTATTCAACTGTTTGCACATCTCTGAAAAGATTCCAGTAGATTGATATTCAGGACAAGATGGGGGTTCCAGACTGAAGAGGCAAACTGTGAGTGTGAACATACCATAGCCATATTTAGTCACCAGCAGACTTCTCACGGTTGGCATTGTGGAGGTAGTAGGTAAATTCTGGGTTTTTCTTCAAAAATGTATAGTGGTGCACTTGAGTTGCCAGTTGGTAATCCATTGTGTCCAGGTCAGATTGCAGGAAAGATCTACAACGATCTTAAGCAGTGAATAAGATCTGTTCTTTTTATCTCAAGGTACATCTTAATGTCATCTGTGTATTTTAACACAGTAGCATGCTTCAAATTGGCATCTAATTCATTAATGTATGTAACAAATGACAAGGGAGCAAAAACAGATCCCTGCAGGACACCAGATGTCATCACATAAGGTGCAGAATGTTGTCCTAGTATCATGGCTACCTCTTTTCGACTATAAGTCATTTGTGTGATACAGAATTAAAGTCATTGGTGAAATTGAGATAGATAACACCCACTCGTGAGCTGCCATCTCTTATTTGGGTGATATCTTCAAGAAATTCACTGAGTTGACCCAGGCATCTGGAGTTAGGGATAAATCCAAATTCTGAAGGTTGAATAAGATTATGAGAGTTCCAGAGTGTCTCTCTGACACAAGACTTCATCAATTTGATAATACTGCTTGTTAGACTAACTGGATGATATTGACAACTGGATGATATTGACAAGTGATGCATAGTCCCCCTTTTTGAGCAAGGGAATAATGCTGGCAATTTCCCACTGTTCTGGGGGTAAAAAAATTATTATGGAAGAATTGGAAAAGTAATGAAAGCTGGTGTAGTAGAAAGAGCTGACCACATTTGAGAGGCAGATAAGTAACACCATATACAATACGTTCATTATTATATATTATTATTATAAAGACCAGGGGAGGCATTGTTGTGCATATGCTTCAGTTAGTGTCACAGGAGTAAATTCAACAGATGTTATGGAATTTGGTGTCATTAGTAGTAAAGATAATACATCTGGATTTTCAACAGTAGAAACACCAGCATAGCATTTGGCAGTGGGTTCTGTGCACTCTTTGGGATCATCAGTAATCTAACCTATGTGGTGATTGCAAAGAGGGCTGACAGGAGAGTGAGACCTCTGTTTTAAATGCACATATTTCCAGAACACTTTACTATCTTGGTTGGTTGCTCTGCATGGTTGGATGTTCTGCTGCATCTTATATTATCCTCTGTTATGCATAATCTGAATTCACATTCAGAATCCCATTGTTCTTTTCTGGCAAGGTAACATGCTGTAGTCTCTCATATTATTGCACTTTACTAGTTGCCAATGTGTTTACATGGTACTGATACTTCACATATGGTAAAAATTAAATGAACAATGTACTAAAGGATGGTTTTGACATCTTTGAAATTGTAAAATGCAAGGCAGTTTGGATGTTGTAACTCAGTAAAATAAAAGTTTCAGCCAGCTTTGTTCCAGTTAAAGCAAGCGGTCTGGAGGTGGTGGTGGCTTTTCTTTCTGCTCATGAGAGACAGATTGGCAATGGTCATAGCATGATTGGAGTTGCTTAAAGGTTCCCTGATAGTGATGCTGATAAAAGTTTCAGGAACATTGGTAAATAGCAAATCCAAAGTATTGCTACCTCTTGTGGGGGAGGTGACAACTTGGGACCAGTTTGAATCCAGCACTAAACCAAAGAAATCATTTGCACTTTGCAGCCAGTGAAAGGTTTCCCAATCAATCTCTGGATAATTAAAATCACCAGTGATGAAAAGATAAGTGGTTGCTTTCCTAAATGTAATTCAGAGAATGTCAAAAACTTGTGTGTCTTGATGATAGTTTGGGGAACAGTAGAAATGGTGACATGCTTATACGAATGTCACTGAAAAATATCTCTTGTCGTGACTAGTTCAAATCGTCGCAAGTAATTCCTGAAAAGCTTGAACAAACATGGACCATTACACCACCCCCAACGCCAGCAATTAGAGCAGTCTTTGCAAAATAAATTGAAGCCAGCCATGTTAAAAACACCATTGCACAGTAAAGAATGTACCCATGTTTTTGTAACTGTAACAAAATCAGGATCAATATTTTAATGTAAGGATCTAAAAGGTGGACCATGTTGCATAAACTTCAGGCATTTAAAGGCAGTAATTTATAACTGGATCTAAGCCTATCATGATTCATTGGGCATGACATATTATTCTCATTTAGTTTATTGAGGCTTTTGCATTGCTGTTCAACCCATGCCAGCATGGAAAACGAACGTTAAAGGAAGATGATGATGAGATGATGATGTTAGTCTGATATCTTCAGACCAGCTTTTTACCAGACTTGACAAATTTCTAGATCTGTCCATCATCATGTAGACTAAAATTCTCATGTAGTGCTGAGTCATGATTCAAGGAAGATACAATATATAGTTTCAAGCATATATCAAGTGGCAACACAGGATGATTTCGGTAAACAATTTGATTTTCTCACCTAGCTTTATGAGATACTAAACAATATGCATGTGCTTCAGTAGAATTTGAGATGGCCAATCTGACTAGCCGGCATTTGGATCTCAGTCAACCAAGACAGCAAACATATTTTGGAAGAATACGAAGTTATTGGATGAGTTTTTGGCAAATATTCATAAATCAATGATATCTTTGGATACGTTGATGGAAACTACATCATGCATAGCAGATTCAGTGGTTTTCTTGATGCTTCTGGATTTGGCAGGCAGATTTGTATGAGGGTGGGCTGAAAAGTTCATAGGCTGACTATGAAGGAGTAATGCTAGAGCTGTGAAATCATGCATGCATTAATTTCAACTCTTCTTATTAATAATTGAATTGTTTCTTTCCAGGTGAACTAACATCTGATTGTTCAAAGAAGACTTCAAAAGTAACTAGTAGCAACTTCTCTTGGAAATGGACAAAATTTGGCATTGTGGTGTTATCAAGTACCTGCAGGAAAAGGGTTTAACCCCCAAGGATATTCACGCTAACAAGGTTGCTACATTAGGGGATGACACTCCAGCTTTATCAACAGTGCAAAAGTGGGCAGCTGAATTTAGGAGGGGAATGGTGAGTCTTGAAGATGACCCAAGGTCTGGACATCCTGCAATTGCTGCTTCTGAGGAAAACATTAATCATGTTCATTACATGGTGGTGGCTGATAGGCAATTGACTGTAAATCAAATAGCCAATACTATTAGCATATCCCAAAAGAGAGTTGAGAATATTCTGCACAATGAACTTGAAATGGCGAATGTTTGGTGGAAAGCTTGGTGGGTGCCACGTCTTCTGACATCTGATAACAAGCACACCAGGCTGATCACATCATGGGAAAATCTGTCATTGTTTGAGGCAGATCCAGCTGGTTTCCTTGAACATTTCCTAACCTAGGATGAGTGTTGGCTTCATCACTTTGAGCCAGAGACAAAGAGATAAGCCATGCGGTGAAAACACCCTTCTTCACCTGCTGCAAAGAAGACCAAGGTCGTTTCATCTGCAGGGAAGGTGATGGCCTCAGTTTTTTTGGATTTAAGGCATTGTGTTTATTGACTATCATCAAACAGGCCACATCATCAATGGAGAGTACTATGCCAACTTACTAAGGCAGTTACAAAAAACTATCAAGACCAAATGCCCAGGAAAACTGATGAATGGGGTCTTGTTTCATCAGGACAATGCTCCAGCACACAAGTCCTTGCTTTCAATGGCTGCTGTTCGTGACTGACTTTGAACTGGTTGATCACCATCACTACTCTCCTGATTTGGCCCCATCTGACTATCATTTGTTCCCCAACATGAAAAATCACTTGTCTGGGAATCAGTATCTCAGTGATGACGACGTCATATCTGCTGTTGATGACTTTTTTTGACCAACAGAATGAAAGCTTCATCACCAATGGGATCCAAGCACTGCAACACCGATGGAAGATGTGTGGACCACAAGGGAAAGTATGTTGAAAAATAAACCTCATTTGGTCACATTCTATGAGAGTATCTTGGTCAGCGTATAAATTTTTAAACTGACCCTCGTAAGGAGGGCATTGTGGAAGTAACATGGCTCTTCTAACCCAAATGCTTTATGGTTTATCAAAAAGCCTTTAAGTGAGCTTGATGTTTATTTTACAAGAAATACAAGGCACAACCAATAGACTGCTGGATTAAAAGCCGTGTAATATTTTTATGCTTCTGGGCTAAATAAAAAAAAATCATTCCTTTCATCCTTTCCAAGATAATGGAAATAAAAACCATACGTGACTAGAAATGATGTATGACACTATGCCAAAGTTGTGGCAATGTGCCAATGTTGGAAATTTATATCATTGCAGATGAATAAGATTGATCAAAAGGTTATTTATAACATAATTTTCTTTATACTGTGGTAATTAAAATTTTGTTTTATTAGTTTCTTTTATTGCCATAAGAATTTAAATGAATCAAGTCATAAAATATGCATAGAACTTAGCCAGAAAATCAATTATAATATCCATTTTATTGTTAAATTAAGTTTTCCTTTGCCAAATGAACACACATTATTTCACATGGATGAAGTTTTGAATTGTTACAATTACAGAGTGCAGAGATACACAAAAGTTAGATGAAGCTGCAGTAAAATCACACTCTTTTTGGAAGTTGAACAAGGGCACATCATTAATTATTTTCAATGTCTTTGTAATCTTTTCTGATTGGCAAGGAAATTAGTTGTATGTCCACCATTAAAGTGGCCTCCCTATAGTCATTATGGTACAACTCTGAATACCAGATGTTTATTAAGTTCATTATTTTGTTAATGATGGCATGATCTGCCATAAATGATTTCATAGACTAAAATCATAACTAATTTGCATATTGTTTACCACTTAATTAATAGTCACCCAGCTATTCAATACAACCGCATCACAAAGTTGTTTAGTGTTATCATCAACACAGGACATGTTTGGGTGCTCAGCTTCTTCTTGGTGTGTGATACTTGTGTGACAGTTCTTGAATTTTTCAGTCTGTTCACTAAGAGTCCACAGTAGAAAAATATTGTTTCCATACCATGTTGAATGCTTTTAATGGAGTTTGGCTCTTGATATACCTTCAACATTCAGAAAATGGATCACTGAGCACTGCACTTTTTAAAAAAAAACCCCATAGAGTGAAGTAGTTATGGTTAATGTCATATCAATGAGAGCTTCATTGATGTTTCAAGTTTAAGCATAGTGACTGGATAGAAACCATATCTAGTGATGCATTAACAACTAATTTCCCCCTTAAGTGGAAAACTATTATAAGCACTTTGCAGGTAATTAAATATTACCCCTTGTAAATTTGGTCTTCTACAAAGATTTACAACATAATCTTTCTTATAAGGATTCCATCAAAGAAACAAATGTTACAAACATGTTTCATCCATTTGTTAAGTCAACAATAGTTTCTTACTTTCCTCCTCCAAAAAGATGAATCTAGTTTTCAATAAAAAATATTCAACTTCTTTGTTTACAAACAGCAGTTACTCACTGATGTTGAAACATGCAAAATACATGTTTTATTCCAACAAATAGAAACTCTTGACCAGTCTGTCACTCACTCATTGAACACTTTCTAAGATGATAAGTATCATAAACACATAAACAACCATTTCCTTTATCACTTTTACCATTTTTCCTCAAGACTTCACTTGTCAAACCTCAATGATGTCTTTTATTACTTTGGCCGGGCTCCAACCTGGGTTACAGTAACAAAGTACACCCACCACACTTCTTGGTCCAACATCACTACCTCGAGCTCCTGGATACATTCCAGGCCAGTGTTTGCAATCAAGTTGTCAATGTAAGTGTGACAACGTTTTCCCCTTCTTACACCACCATGAATTGGGTTCCACAAGACAAGACTAATTTGGATGCTTCCAGTTCAGGGTGGCGCATGCAGTGATCAGATAGTCGCAGCCGTCTTTGTCTGATCTTCTCACTAACTTTTGGCAGGTCTCCATAAAGGCATTCAGTTGTCATATGTTGCTGCTATTTCACATTTAGGGTCATTTGTAGTATCCTTGTTTAGCATCCATCAAGCCCGTTTGATAATTTCTTTGTTAGTGTCCATGTTTCACTATCATATAATAGCACTGATTCAACAGTTGCAATGAACAGCTTGATTTTGATTTGACTGGGCAATTTGGAGTTTCAGACTTTCTTTAGTTTGTGACAAGCTGTCCAAGCTTGTACCGTCCTGATCTTGATATCTGCTTCCGAACTGCTCACCCAACCACCTAAATATTTGAAGTCTTCAACAACATTTAATTTGGAACCGCTCAAAGCAAACAGTTCAGCATCACTTGATTGGTTGAAAGACATGTATTCGGTTTTCTTGACATTTGTGTGCAGTCCAATGTTGGCAGCTGATGTTTCTACTCTGCTGAGCAGCTGTTGTGCTTGATCTATTTCATTAGATATGAGTGCTGCATCATTTGTGAGGTCCAGGTCTGTGATGGTTACTGTTGGTACTCTCTGTGATCTTTGCCAGTCAATGGTGAAACCAAGGTCTTTGTCGCTGTTGTCTATAGTATGTCGCATTGCATAATCCAATACAATTGTGAACAGGTAAGATGCAAGCATATCTCCTTGTAGCACCCCAGCCAGTATTTGAAAAAATTCTGTTTCTCTGTCAGATGACAACACATGATCTTTGGTTTTCTCATAGGTCTTTGCAATGGCAAGAACTAGTCCTTCTCGAATGCCATATGCTTGAAGGATCTTCAACATTTTGTCACGAAGGAAGCTGTCAAACTCTTTGCTGAAGTCCACGAAGGTTATAATGATGGGAATGTTTCACCAGTATTCCTTGCATTGATGTTTGTGTATGTATTCAACAAGGGGATTCTCTATATTTATTCCAGGACAGTCTTTTTTCTGGATGGCATTGTATATTGTTTTTTTGATGACGTCATGTCGCTCAGGGAGGTAATTACCTTGATCATATTTTGAGGCAGCTGCTATTCACATGTGTGGTGTCTTCCACAGAAATATGACATAATCTACATTTTCTTGGAGCTCCAAGGGCTTCGCTGTCTCTTTTGTTTATTAAGTATTTAGTAACTATCTCCTGTTCTTGGATTGCAAATGCATAGCCTTTGAAGTGTGATGTGATGTAGCGGTCATGAGTCAAAGAGAGGTTTCACTTCATGTCAATATTACTGTCTTCTTCAAGTCTTCAGGAAACATGCCCATGCATGGTCTTTGTTTGGTATACTGAGTGTTTCACATCTAAGTCTTCTTTGAGGTATGTTAATTCAACTTTTTGGGGGTTGTATGGGCGATCATCAGGAAGAGAGTGCTTCCTGAGGAGCTTTCTGCTGTCACATAAGATATCGTTCTCTTCACTTTTCAGCACTATGTTAATGTATTCACTTTTGCTGCTGTTGCTTAGCAAGGTGCTGTCTGAGAGAGACTATATGGTATTCGAAGACTGTCTACGCTGATCTCAAGCCTCTACCTCCTTTATATCTTCTTAAGTCGAGCCTGTCGATATCTCTATTTCTATGGAGATTTCTAGTTGATGTCAGTATCTTGCGGATTTTAACCTCTATTGAGTGGATTTCTTCTACAGACCAGTCAAGTATCCCAAATGTTGGAATCAGCAAATGGTACTGCAAATGCATTGTGAGATATTGACTTGTTGTAAGAGGAGAGTTGCAACTGCCATATTTTTCTAGGTCTGGTATAATATTCTTGAGTCACTCTATCTTTATTCACAGCACCTTCATATGATATGTTTTCATCAATGGCTTGGTACTTGTAGCATTCTTTGTGTGGGACAGGAGAGATAGTGAGATGCACAGGTTTTGGGTCTGGGGGACTGATTTTCCCCATTCAACAATCAATCAAATATGAACACTTCTTTTGGCCAAAATTCATTCTTGTATCAGCTGAAAATGTTGTTATTAGTTCCAGCTGTTTTTTGGTATCATTAACATTTTTATCTTGAGGTCATCCACAAAGTTGCAGCTATTTGATTTTTGTAGCATAATGATAATGGATTTAATGCCAAATGAACAGAATTACAGAAAGACTATCTCCTTGGAATATTCCCTTTGAAATACTTATAACATTGGAGACAATCATTCTGCTCTCAGTTGTAAGTGTAAGAATCATTGCTCCTGTCTTTGTGAGCCTCTCAAAGGCAGCAATAGCAGACACATGAGTAAAGAATAGAGTCAAATGCCTTCCTATAGTCAAGCCATACTGTTGTAAGGTTCCTACAATATTTTTTCACTTCAGACAGTACAGCTTTGTTTATAAAAAGTTGTTTTGCATATCCCCACACTCCTTTCTTCCACTGGCCTGCTTGTCAGTCACTATGTTCTCAAAGAACGTGTCCATATCCATGCAGAAAATCACACCCACTAACACACATATAAATATACACATACACACGCACACACACTAACACAAATACATACATACATACACATGTACACACACAAGTGTCTTCTACTATAGCCTCAGGCCGAGCAAAGTCTTGTGAGTGGATTTGGTAGACTGAAACTGAAAGAAGCCCGTCGTATATATATATATGCATATGTCTATATGTGTGTGTGTCCTTGTGTCTGTTCACCCCCACCACCGCTTGACAACCAGTGTTTGACAAAAGATCGATAGAATAAGTACCAGGTTTGAAAAAATAAGTACTGGGGTCAATTCATTCAACTAAAATTCAAGGCGGTGCCCCAGCATGGCTGCATTCTAATGACTGAAACAAGTAAAAGATAAAAGAAAAAATATATATATATTATATATTACTAGCAGGCGTACCTGGTGTTGCTCAGTGGAAAATTGCAGGAGTAAGAGGGGCAAAAGTGGTAAAAATACCTGTTTTACGCAGTTTTCCCCTATTACATGGATGAACTTTGAAACCATTTTGTACTTAAAATCTGCCCATAGACATGAGCAATGTGTGTGTGAAGTTTGAAGAAGATCGGTGGAAAATTGCACGAGTAAGAGGGGAAAAAGTGTAATAAATACCTGTTATATGCGGTTTTCCCCTTTTATGCAGTTGAATTTTGAAACCATGTTGTACTTAAAACCTGTCCGAAAACATGACTAATGAGGGTGTGAAGTTTGAAAAAAATTGGTTTAGTGGTTTTGGTGCTAGAAGGTAACATACAAACAGACAGACAGACAGACAGACAGTCATACACACACACGCAATTCTTTGTTTTAATATATTAGATATATATATATATATTATATATATGTATCATCATCATCATCATCCGTTAACATCCGTTTTTCCATGCAGGCATGGGTTATATATATTATATATTATATATATATGTATATATATTACATATATATATATATTATAATAATTTGCTTTAGGAGAAAGTATCATCATCATCCTTTAACGTCCGTTTTTCCATGCAAGCATGGGTTGGACGGTTTGACTGGGGCTGGCAGGCCGGGG
>JAOPUL010005356.1:24052030-24062162 GCA_027564515.1 Octopus rubescens
ACTTGTTTCAGTCATCAGACTGCGGCCATGCTGGAGCACCGCCTTGAATTTTTAGTCAAATGAATCAACCCCAGTACATATTGTTTCAAGCCTGGCACTTATTCTATTGATCTCTTAGGCTGAACCGCTACGTTACGGGGTCGTAAACTAACCAACACTGGTTGTCAAGTGGTGGTGGGGGACAAACACAGACACAAGGACACACATTGTTTTTCTCATCAAAAACCTGAATATCAAACTATGGCTAACAACTTTATGTGCAGTTCAAAATATAGGCCTACAAGGTAAAACCCATACTCTTGAAAAAGTCATTACCTGCCTAACCTCTTGCCAGAATCTAACAGCAAATTCCGTGAACAAATGTGGCCACCACATCTGTCCCAAGCGACAACCTCAAAGCAAAATAGGCCCACACTAGTCATCCTTCCTCTCGTATGACCTCCCTTGCTCCTGTCCTTCTAGCAAAGACCCTCAGCCTTTCACATGACATCATTGAACCTATACTTCTGGCGCCCTACCCCACATTTACGATACCCAATGCACAAATAGTGACTGGTAATGTATTTTCTATTTTCAGGTCCTTCTTATTTGACAGCTTTTTGACTTTGTTCCAGGAAATATTTTGGTCATAACATATTTAAATGACAATCAGAGTTTATAGGTTTTCCTTTCTGTTCTTTATCTTTATATTGGGGTGATTCACTTTGACCTCCCTGTCAATGTGGTTGGGCCTGCTCAAGGAATTACAGCAATGATTTTACCGTTTATTTTTAGTTTTGCTCTGTAAGTGACTGCATATTACTCTGGGAATAGCAAAGTTATTTGACAGGGAGTTTGTCTGATATTTCTAGCAGGTCAAGTAACCACAGAGAGGTCCTCTCATTGGCTTCAGTACAACAATGATAAGGATTCTGCCCCTGTCCTACACTCTTTTTCTTATGTATTATGTTAGCATAACATAAAACATAACATAATTTTTAAAAAATATATTATGTAAAGTGGTTGGCATTAAGAAGGGCATCCAGTCGTAGAAACCACCCCAAATCAGACAGGAACCTGATGCAGTCTTCTGGCTTGCCAGCTCCGGTCAAACTGTCCAACCCATGCCAGCATGAAAAAAGGGACGTTAAAGGAGGAGGATGTTAGTAAGGTGGCGAGCTGGCATAATCATTAGCATGCAGAGCAAAATGCTTAGCAGCATTTCGTCTGTCTTTACATTCTGAGTTCAAATTCTACCAAGTTTGACTTTGCTTTTCATCCTTTCAGGGTCGATGAAATAAGTACCAATTGAGCACTGAGGTCGATGTAATCAACTTACCCCCTCCCCCCAAATTTCAGGCCTTATGCCTATAGTAGAACGAATTATGTATTATGTTAGCATGTGTTAGGATACTGACCCGGCAGAATCAGTAGAGCATGCAGCAAAACATCAGACAGGACTTCTGTCTCTTTACATTCTGGTTTCTTTACATTCTGGTTTCTTTACATTCAGCTTGCCAGTTTCCAGTCAAACCGTCTAACCCATGCCAGCATGGAAAACAGACGTTAAAATGATGATGATGATGATGACGATGATGATATATATATGTATATATATATATAAATTTTTTAAAGATTCGAAACTTTTGGAATTAGGGGGTAAAATATTTTTTTTTTTAATTTTTAATTGCATAATTGCATTAATTCCATTGTGCAGAAGACAGAAATCGAAAAAATGTTTTGAAAATTCGCAAAAATATAAAAGCTATGACGGGTTAAAAGGGGCTGCTTCGACATGAACTCCGCCAGGACTTCTATGGACCATTGATAAGGAGTTTGCAAATCCAATAGCCAAGATACACTTTTAGTTTTTCATACCTATTATTATTGGAGTAACAGGATACGTACCAATCCGTCTGGAGCAAAACATGGCTGAACTTGGGTTCTTGGAGAGAACGCAAATCCTTAATTCATACACTACAAATGATCACGATATCTGGGACTATAAAAAGATGATGAACAAAACAAGATGCTTTCCTTCATAACCTTGCTACCAAGCAGGTGGCCCGTCAAAATGTATTCTAAATTTTTAAAAAGAGAACACGCACATAACCACTATGTTGTTAAACCTCAGATGGGTCTCGATAAAGCAGACATCTGAAGGCGTAGCAGCAGCCATGACCATACTATCCAGTTTTATAGACAGTGTATTTGGACATTATCTTACAAACACACTCACTATGTGCATGTCTTTCTTGTTACACACACCCAGAGGATTTCAAGAGCTCAACATTTCTCTTACGTATTGATTTCTCTAAGAAATACTTCTTATCGACAAGTAATGTGATTTTACCGCCTTGAACTACCTTTTAGGTCTCTTTGCTTTGAAGAATTCCAATCTAAGAGCGAGTTACCATAGCTGACTATAATAACAGTGACGCAATTTATGTTATCTTGTTATCGTTAATGACGCTGTCAGATTGCACAACGCTTACATTTTCCTTTTCAAAATTTAAATATGTCTGGAAAATTTGTAACAGTGAATTACGAAGTTTTTGGTAAAGTTCAAGGCGTTTTTTTCCGCAAATGTACTCAAATTAAAGCGAAAGAGTTGAATGTAGTCGGCTGGGTGATGAATACTAACCAGAAAACTGTGAAAGGCGTCATTCAGGGTTCAAGAGAGCAAGTCAGTCTCATGAAAAAGTGGTTATCTGAAGAAGGAAGTCCTTCTTCATCTATCGAAAAGTATGAATTTTCAAAAGAAGTCTTTATCCCAAGCCTAAAATTCAAAAAATTTGAAATAATACGCTAATAACCAGAAATCGAAAATCTTTACAAAAACATTTTTTTTCTATTTATGTGATGTATAAATTATTATTGAATTTATATTGTTTTTATTGTCTTCGGTAGATTTGGAGAAGACTTTTGCTTAAAGAACTTCTGGAATCGAGTCTTATTAAAAACAACAGTTAAAATACCTTGCGATGTTTGTTTATGTCTTTTGCTGCTTTGCGTTGAATCCCGCCGACCGTCTTTCGCTTTCATCCGTCAATGGTATACTTTATCGTTCATATTTTCAGTAAATTAAGTACCACTCACGTATTTATGGCGAATAAACCGCTTTTTCTTTTCCTCCAAAAGTTGTGGCCTGCCTGAGTTCAAATCTAGCCGAAGTTGACTTTCCATTGTTCATTACACAACTTTCTCCCTAATCATGTGTACCTGTCAAAAAACATTATCACTTTCATGTGTTTCTGTTTGAGTGTGTATGTTCTTATTTCATAAAATACTGGATTATCATTATTATCATCTTGGATATTGATATTCTATTACATTTATAATTAAGTGATTGCTTCTCTGTGTGTATTCTAACCCCGAGTAGTTATGCTTTATTATTTTTATGTGCTGAGTTTTAATCCGACCGAGGTTGATGAAAGAAGTATCAGTCAATTACGGATCGGTTTAGTTGCGACTTTTAGCTTGGAATGACAAAAGGGCGATGAATTAGCAGCATCGTAAGAGCGTCGGTATTTCTTCCGGCTCATTACGTTCTGGGTTCAAATTAAGTTTGCCTTATACCGCCTACCCCCACCCGGAGTTAATAAAGCAAAGTACCAATCAAGTACTGAAGTTGATTTCATCGACTAACCTCCTCCCCAAAATATTTCAGGCTTTGTGCTTATGTTAAAATGTGTGTTTGTGTGTGTCCTTATTCTCTTTTATATAATTACAGGATTTTGTTAAATTTCTTTAACCACATGAAGTTTTACAAATTTTCACCAAATTATTTCCCCAAAATATTGTTCTGATGCAGCTTTGCGTGCTAATGACGAAAGTCGCAGGCAGGCCCAAGTGCTTCCTACTTGTTGAGGGTTAAAAAAAATTTAACGCTGTCGAACGGTTGACTGGTGAGAGGACTCGGAACATTCCCGATGTGAATGTTCCGAGTCCTCTCCCCCCCTCCCCGTTCGTCAGCGCTAATTTGTTTTTTCATATTCGTTAACTACACGTTATTTTACACCTATTAGACTAATTTTTTTTTTTTCGATTTTGGCTCCGGGTGCTAAATTAGATATTAACCCTTGTTGAGTGTTATAACATTTAAATTATAGTCAATCTCTTATTGAACTCACAACCCTCGAAAATTGTAAACAAAATTTAAATACCAAACTTTGTTTACAATTTTATCTTAAGAAAGGAGAAATATATTTAATATCGTTTAAACACCGAACAAAAAGGACGAAACATTGTGCCGTAGGTATGTAATCTTTTATCGAACTCACAACCCTTAAAACACTTACTGAGCCCAACAGATCAATATTAGATATACTTTCTCTTTGTAATAAAATTGTAAACTAAGTTTGGTGTTTAAACCGTGTTTACAATTTTCGAGGGTCGTGGGGTGGGTTCGATAAAAGATTACATCCGTGGGAACTGATTTTAATTTAAATGATATTAATAACACTCAAGTAAGTGTTGAGGGACTGCCACAAGTGAGGAAATATACAGTGCTGTGGCACAATGATTCGTCCTTTTTGTTTTTTAGACGTTATGACGTAGTTAAAGGAAGATTTGGCTGTTATTTCTAGCAGATCGAGAGAGCATATAAAGGTTTGTATGTGCTGATCTCCATGGCAATGAATATCAACACAGACAATATACCGCCAAATGGAGGCTGCGAATAAGCTAAAAACACAAGTTTAAAAGCTTGTAACTTCTTTATTATTAATTTCTAGAAAAATATGAGTGCGATTTTCGTCATCAGTATGCAAAACTACATTAGAAGTACATATTTTGAAAATGATTTAATGAGAATTTGAAAAACGCCAAGTGGGTGGAAGAAATTTAACCTCTTTACCAAGTCCATTTTGCGCTATATTTTCTTTTGCATCAGCGGTCTAATTTTGTTATAAATTAGAAACGCAAGTTTTTCATTTTTTTAAAAAGCCCATATATATATATTCCAATTCACTAAATAAACTACCACATTGATTTATAGCATGGGTATCACCTGTGACTCCCACGGTACAGAACGAAGATTATATTAATGTCTTTTCAGAAAAATTATTTTATGGAGGGCACTCCGTTGATTGAGATGACAGTAATTTGCACCCATTTTATATCGAACCATCCGAGAAATATGTATTCTGTACATTTTCTAAATTTGAATAATGTAGTTTGAACCACAGTAATGTGAGGTTCCATAAAAAAAAAACATCTCCATTGGGAATCACCGGTGTATCCGTGGGAAGTCACCGGTAATTCCCATGGTAGGCAAAGGGTGAAGTAATTCTGGAATTGTCTCCCCATGAAAATATTTTATTTTGTTGATATGTAGAAGAATTGATATAATGGACACCTTGTCTTAGATTCAAAAATATTTCGCTTTGCTGTATACATATGATATTGCTCTTCTACGTTATTAATAGCGCTAATATTACTATGCTCTTTAAAATTATACTGCAAATATATGTTTTTGTACTTAATACAAAGAAATATAGTATTAAGATATGCATAATGTTAAAAATTAATTAATTTGAATTTTTTCCTTTGGTATAACTAATTCATCTGTTTTAAAGGATCTTCAATTTTCCAATAGTTTTGAAATTTGTTTTACAGATGTCAGGGGAGATAACTATCAAATATGAAACGGTATAGTGCGAAAAGCTAAATTTATAAGTATTGGAAATATTAATAGATTAGAACGTGGTGGAATGGTTAACTCAATTGAATGAATTTATCCATATTTTCTCCTATACTAAAACCTCGGGATAACCAAGCGAAATTACACCGACATACTCGCTGTAAAACGAATAGGATTTAAGTTACCTAAAAATAACAATAACACAAGGGAAACAACTCTACAATTATTTAGAAATCAAACTTTATTAAGGAAATATGGAATGAAGTAGAGAGTGAGTCATGTATGCTAAAATTCATTTTACTATTAAGTTTTCACTCAGCAAGCCTTACCGGGTGAAAATTGCCAGTGCCGTTCTCCTGTTCAAAAAAGGTGATTGTACATCACCTGTCAACTACCGTCCAATCAGCCTTACTAGCTGCATCGCCAAACTGATGGAATCCTGTGTCAGAGAAACACTCTGGAACTTTTTGAGCTCTCACAGCCTTATTTGACCCTCACAATTTGGATTTATCCCTAACTCCAGCTGCTGTAGCCAACTCATCAAGTTTCTTGAGGACATCACCCGAGTTACTGATGGCGGCTCATGGGTGGATGTTATCTACCTTTACTTTCCTAAAGCCTTTAATTCTGTGCCACACAAACGACTCATGGCAAAACTCTCTGCAATGAGTGTGAAAGATGATCTCTATAACTGGCTGAAGTCCTTCATTCTCGGTCGGAAAGAGGTAGTTACGGTTCTAGGACATCATTCTTCACCCTACAAGATGACTTCTAGTGTACCGCAGGGATCCGTTCTTGCACCCCTACTGTTTGTTGCATACATTAATGACATATATGCCAAGTTGAGAAATGTTACAGTATTGAAATATGCAGATGACATCAAGGTGTACGTCGAGATAAAAAAGAAAAGATCCTCTGCGCTATAGATCTTTCCTTCAATCAGACCTAGACACAATGCAGCAATGGATTTCTGACTGGCAATTGAAGCTAGCTGTGGACAGCTGCCTCACCATGCCCTTTGGACGTAAAAACCCAGCCTTGACATACTCCCTCAGCAACACCAATCTCAAGAAGTCTTCTAGTGAACGTGATCAGGGTATTATTGTAAACAGCGATCTGCGTTGGACAAACAACATCTTTAAGATCGTCAAGAAAGCTGAGGGTGCCCTAGCATTACTCAGTAAAACCTTTGTCAGCCGCTCTCCAACTATCTATTTAAAACTGTATAAGACAATGGTACGTCCACACTTGGGATTTGCATCACTAGTCTGGAATCCCTCTCTTGCTCAGCATATAAACCTGGAAACTGTTCAGAAAACATGCAACAAAACGAATACCCGCCGTCAGCCATCTACCATACTCTGAATGTCTTGCTTCCCTGGGCATGGACACATTGAATCTCAGACATCTGGCTTGGTAGACACCTAAAAGATTATCCATCATCTTTCCAACAACAACCTTGGGCACCTTTTTGAATTCCATCTGACAAACACTCGCGGCCATGCTTACAAAATCCAACATCAACACAGCACCCACGACTTTCGGAAACATCTTTTCACGCCCAGAATTACTGAAGCATGGAATAAACTAACCCCTTCAGTCGTTAGCTGCCGAGCCACTACATCCATCAAATCTTTCATGCTTCCTGAAATCCGCCAACAGTACACATGACGACGAAAGAATCCGGAGTCAGCTATCGCAGATCGCGAAAGTATCAAGAAAAATACCAGTGGACTTTTGAACTGAACCAAGACCTATACCAGTTCTACAGAAATGTTAGGGAATATCACTCTATAGGCTACATTAAGAGACTTAAAGAATATTGGGATAAGATATACCCAACATTCTCAAACTTTTCAGTGAAACAATTACGCAAGCAAGCTATATTTGCCGAAAAGAAATATGTCACCTTGCCAAACAAAATCACTCATCCAAAATGCACAAATGATAATACTCGTAAACCTCTCCGCGAAGAGACTGTGAACGACAAGAAACACGACCAAGACGAATACAGCTATAACAAACCGCCACCGCTACACGGACATGTGGCAACAACTTATGATCCCACAGCAAGTGAGGAATATAAAATACTAAAATCGCAGCTTGCATCGAAGTTCAAACAGAACTTCACTACTTATATACATAAGGCACTGCATGAGAGAACAATACCGACACGAGTTTGGAAAACCCCACCGACTTGATGTTATCTGTGATCGACGAAATTGCGACAGGACAAGAACAACTAGCTCAAATTCAGACTCCCAGCTTTTGAACAATGAATGTCCTGCTATATTGTGTCGCAGTAACTGTGCACCAACAGATGGGAGTAAGAGAGAGACCGATCGAAAGGATATTACAGAGCCAAATTGGATTACCTCCCTCCAAAATAACATCAACGGACTCAGAAAATAAGATAGGACAGTTGGAAACTAACATCAAATGCAAGACTAAAAATGAGTTCTGTATGGGAACTGCCGCCAAGAAACCTTCAGAGGTAAACTTACTTTCAAACACGATCTACAAGCGGTAAGTGAAAACTTCAGTATTGTAAAAAAAATTGTATGAACGAAAACTGATAAACCGAAAGTTTGCCCGAAGCCCATAAGCTGCATATCACAGTATGAAAGGTGATACCATCAAAGTAGTAAATGCTCCTCTTCAGGAAGACCTAGAGTAATTCTAGCGGGGAATCTGGAATGTAAACAAAGAACACAACCGCGATGTAGCATGGTTAAACGACATAAGAAGTGAGTATCGTGTAAATGCTTCTCCCAAACTACATAACACCACATGTGAAACACACCTGGCGGTTATTATGAAACCGCTGAATGGAAAATCACCTGGGAGAGATCTGATTGTAGGCTACTAGTAGAAAAAGCTCACGTTCTACAGGGAAATCCTCAAATACTTGTTTAAAAAAGCAATGGATGCTGAGCTAGATATACCAGATTGACTGACGGTTGCACAGACTACTCTTATCCCCAAGAACAAAGGGACCGATGTAGCCGAAAACTATAAGCCCATAGCATGCTTGAATGTTATGTACAAACTGTTAACAGGTTGTCTGAATATTTTTTCCTAGGACCACTGCCAAAAAAATGGTCCGATAACTGATGAACGGGCAGGAGAAAAGAAAGGAATTTGGGGCTGTGCTGAACAGATCCTCCTCGACAAAGCTAACCTTAAGGAAGCCAAGCAACATTGCCATAATCACTTAACGATATGGCTAGACTACAAGAAGGCGTTCGACTCTGTGACTCACCCATGGATGATAGTCACTACACCTTGCCAAAATACCAGCTGCTATAGTGAATGCCATAGAAAGACTGATCACAACATGAAGATATCACCCACACCATCAGCAGCTGCCTCAAAGTGTCCACGAGATACTACCTGCTCCTGAGGCAGTATATAGGTGCAAAGGTTATTTATAATGCTATCCGCAGGAAGGGCTGCCCTGGCGTATACATCAAAGGCATGCCAGAACTAGCAGGTATTCCCACCTTCAAAAACAAGGAATACTAATGGAACAACCCAATAAAAACATAACTTCGGTGCAAACATAACAGACCTGATATTGTTCTGTGAGACAAGGAATAAAACTCAAGTACTGGTGTAGCGGTCAGTTGCCCATCGGATGTGTATGTACAATCAAAAGTCAAGGAAAGAGATAATATTTATGGCAAATTAACGTGGAACTTACAGCTCTTGTACCCTGACTATGAATTCTCAAATGTACCCATCATCATAGGTGCATCATCATTTGTACCCATCATCATAGGTGCATCATCATAGGTGCATCATCATATGTGCCAACAAATTTGCACGAAAATCTAGAAATACTCAGTTTCACGGAGAAAGAGGAAAAGAAACTGACGCGGATTCTCCAAATCCAATCTATTAATGGCACTGACGATTTGTAAGACATTCCAAAAATTCTCTATCTGAGATTTTTATGTGAATAGATGCACACACTTAGGTGTATGCATCGACAGTTCAACCAACACACCAACTCAAGCACGTATTTACAAACACCGGGTACTATTTTAACTCAAAAATTCTTGTCGCTTTGAACTCTCTCAAGGAGAACTTAAATAAAACTCAAAGAAAAATCATACATACATGTGTTTCTATATAGACAGATAAATATAGGTGTGTGTGTTTGTGTGTGCGTGTGTGTGTGTACACGCGCGTGCGTGTGCTTGTATATATGCATGTATGTAATGGATGGATGGACGGACGGTTAGATTTTCTAAATGTTACCTTACTTATAGGCGCAGATATGGCTGTGAAGTTAAGGAGATCGTTTCACAGCCATGTAATTTCAGGTACAGAGCCACTGTGTAGCACATTAGACAAGTGTCTTCAACTATATCTCGGTAGGACCAGTGCCTTGTGATTAAATATGGTAGATGAAAATAGTGAGGAAGCCCGTTCTATACACACACACACACACACACACACACACACACACACACACACACACACACACACACACACACACACACA
>JAOPUL010005356.1:24195205-24205453 GCA_027564515.1 Octopus rubescens
CTGCCCCTTCCCAAACTTTCTATTAACTTTTTACATGGCCCCAGTATTTTTGCTGCTCTCTGCCAATACATTTGATTATATAATATAGACAGACAAATATATAAAATTTTTAAACATGTCAGGGATTCTATCTGCTATTGGTACACGTTAACCCAATATAATCTGTCTTGTGACCAGGAAATAAACTCCCACCCACCGAGATGTCTGGATAGAAGTAAAGAGTCCTTGCTACCCTGTATCAATGCTTCCATTCAGACGGTTCTCCTAGACAGATTGCCTACACTGAGGCTGGTATATCTCCATTTCCATTGTCCATTCCTTTAATTTGTTTGGGGGGGGAGGGGCAGAGCTTTTAAAAGTAAGTTGCCTTTCCTATCATCAACCACTTTACAGTACAGAAGGAATGCATTTTATTACGTTACCAGCACTACAGACATTGTCTATAGAAGTACTAAAGCAATACCTTCAATCAGGCATGGTTTTTATTCAGAGTTTAATTTCTCTTAGACATGTCTCCATTATGTAAGGAGGAGGTTTGGCTAA
This sequence comes from Octopus rubescens, assembly GCA_027564515.1. Classification (NCBI taxonomy): domain Eukaryota; kingdom Metazoa; phylum Mollusca; class Cephalopoda; order Octopoda; family Octopodidae; genus Octopus; species Octopus rubescens. The sequence goes on from JAOPUL010005356.1 coordinate 24,195,749, forward strand.
AAAGGGTCTCACAACAGTGGTTTGTCACTTCTATCTGGGGGAAAGATTAGTTATAGCTTCTTTGGGAGCTTACAGTGAGATTCCTTGTTAAATGCAGCCTCTCTCTTGTTGAGGATTTTATTCAGTTCCCCTCTCTCCTAGATAGTATATATTTGCTTCAGCTTATAGGAGTCAACTCCTTTGTGCAATTAAAGCATAACACTTTTTATATAATGCTAAGTTTGTTTAGTCAACCTGAATGGCTGAAGTGAGAAGCCACATCTCTGCATGGTGTAAGTGGGAAGGTGTCAGGATAAAATGGAGCATTGGAGTTGTCTATCTAAGGCTGCTGCAACCAAAGGGTGAGAGTTTAGGCTTATAACAGTTCTGCTTCAATTATCAAGATTGGAGGCATGGTGGGTACACTAACCTGTGGATGTATTTGCAGGCTAACCCGAGTCAGTTAATGAGTTATATAAATAGATTAATATTAATTAGAGATAAACACATTTCTAAATTCTATGAGAGATTTTGTCACTGCTAATGAGATGATGGCTGTTTGAAAGTTACAGATTTGTTCAAGAGGATCACATATAGGAATTTAACTTACAAACCTAAATTTCTACAAATTTCAGAGAATTACATGTGGAGGCAGGGGTAGAGAGACAGAAAGGGGATAAGAGACAAAGACACACACACACACACACACACACACATATTTCTTTTATTCTTTCACTGTTTCAGTCTAATCAACAATTACATTCAATTGTATAAACATGTCACATACATAGAAAACAAACATATTAGAAATTATGTTCATCTCTATAATATTCAAACTTCACATAGATAACAGCAAAACTGCAAAAACACTGCAAGAGCACTATCAGGTACCATATTTTGTCGGCAAAGAAACAACAGTAATCCCATCTAGATCTAGACCCTAATACACATAGAAATAGCTACAACATAAATATCCACACAAGCCTCAAACACTGAACTGGAATGTAAACTGCCAAAAATAAGTGAAAAGTAACAGCAACTGTCAAACTCTAACAAAGTCTATTTTTCTAGCCAATGTTGTGGCCATCACTAGAATCTGTAGAAATAGATTGAATAGTAAAGAGAGGGTAGTATGTCAAGACTGTTACACTGCAACCCCGACAAACAAGGGACAAAGATCTTAAGAAGTTGTTTTGTAGAAGTTGTTGGCATGGAATAATAGATATTGTAGTAATGATGATGATAATGACAAAAATATCACTGACTCTCGATAATATTCAATTTTCATATTCATTTCATCCTCCTCCACATCAACAAGTTTTAATGGGTATGGGTTGAACAAGTTTTGAATGCAGCATCCATCCCTTTGACTCAATCTACTATTTTGTCTGTGAGGTTAAACAGTCTGAGCTTTGAACTAACTAGTACTTCCCAGGTATTTCAGACTTTTTCTTCTATGTTTCTAGCTGTAACAGTAAAAGCTGTTGCCACCACCACTCTATTTTACCATGCTTGCATGGGCTGGATCCTTTGTTACATTGAGCCTTCCAAAATAAGCTTTCACACTTTCCACATCTTCCTTTCTCAGTCGCACAAGTTCCTTTCATTCTGATCACTTGATATTTCTTTACCTACATTATGCTAAAAATTCTGGACATTTTCTTATACAGTTGTCATTCATTTGCTCTGTCATGTTCCTGTTCATAATTACTTTTATAGTCATCTTCAAAAGGATATTTTATTTTTTTCTAACCTATGTTGGTTCAAAATATATATTTTGCTTACACTAAGACAGATAATTAAAAAACTAAGAGTATTAAGAGTAAATACATATTTTGTTACTTCCCATTCATGGACATATTCAGCCTGCATCCTTTGTCCGGCAGCCTTAGTGCAGACCGATTCCCCTGACATGCTGACTTGAATGACATTGCCAGAAGAGGCCTCGACATGGTCAGTTTCCTGTCCCAACTTGAGCCCTCAGGTCTCAACCGCGGGGACAGTAAGCTCCCAGACAGGATAATCCTCTTCCCATTCAAGGGAGGCAAATCCTTAATCTGGGACGCGACGTGCTATGACATGTTCTCCAACACCAACATTGTGGCCTCTGCTGCAAACCCTGGGAGTCGCAGCCCGCAATGTGGAGAGGAAGCTCCGTACGTACAGGAGCCTGGCTGGCTGCTATCAGTTCGTGCCGGTAGCCGTCGAGACATCTGGTGTCCTTGAACCACAACCTTCCTCCGCCAAATAGAGTCAGCTGTGGCCCGCCGGAGAAATTAACCCCCGCGAGATGGAGTGGCTACAGAAGCGTATGTCGCTGGCCATTCTTTGTGGCAATGCCACCATGGTCATTACCGCTGGGTGGGGCTAAATACCCCCTCCCCCATCCTGGGACCCATGCCGCCCTTGCTGTCTGCCCCCTCCTTCTTTTCTCTCTACATTTCTTCAATCTGTTTTTTCCTTTTTCTTTTACTTAGTATGTATGTATCAGTAGCTGACCAGAATTGAGATCATGCTGCTTTTGATAGCCAATTAGTAGTGAGTCACAATCACACTACTTTTAGCAACCAACCAGCAATGAGATAGTCACACCCTTTCAGCAGCCAATCATCACTGAAATACTATCGCATCATCTGTGTTAACTTATCAAACATTGATGGTACTTGTATTTGAACTGGCATTCTTCATTTGTCATCATGACTGCATTCATTTTAGGAAAGACTGGATACTTATATAAGCCAAGAAAAAAAGGATACCCCTCTCTACAAATATCCAAAAGACTGGGAAAATGTGTAACAATATTTTGTGTAAGGTTTGTCAACGTTTTAAAGAACAGGAAAAGAAGCAAAAAAGTGAGCATGATTAACTGAGGTATGATTAGATTAGCTCTAATTGCCAGACAACAGAAAAGCAAATGCAGCAAAATTATTTAAGTGACAGAGCTGTAAGGTGCAAACATTTGATAAAGGACTTAAAGCAAGAATACCAAGACAAAAAACATCTCTGAATGGTCTTCAAAGAAAATAGTTAACCAAAGCTAAAAAATAGTTCTAGAGAATCCACTGAGCATTTGAAAAAAATTATATCATGGATGTTCACACTGCTCCTGCACATTTACTACATATGATATCCTTTTCATGTTAGCCTATCTGTTATTCCAGTGCATCTCTTGTACACTCATAGTCTACATTGGGTACACCACATGGAATTCCTACCAATTCCTTTTCTGAATGGTCTGAATATCCAGTTAGATTCAGTTTTAGTTGAGTTATTTAAGAAATCCTAATTTGTTGAAGTTATCAACATTGCAGTTAAGTGATGTGAATTATTTTCACTCTCTCTAACATGTATAATAGATTTGATTCTCCAGTCACTATCCAGTATTAAACTACAAAACAATATTGATGAAAATATATTCTTTCTTAAATAAAAGGAATTTGAAAATTTTGTAATATGCTAAATAATGATTATTGAGAGATTATTAGAATTTTATGCACTGAAAATATAGTAATTGATAATATTGTTAATATTTATAGCAACTGATAATAAAAATGTCCTATTAAGTTTAACTATTTGGACAAGTTTCAACTAAAATCATCCAAATTATTGATAGAGCATTAAAATCTAAATCAATCTCTTTTGTCTTCTGTGTAGGATTACCAAAACTAAAAAAAAAACAGAGCCTCACTAAACCTAATGTAGCAAGTTTTTATTTTGGTTGCAGAATGTTGCTCTAGAATGCATGATTACCGAGACATTCAGCAATATTTTCAAATCCTAACAAAATTATTTCAGTTGTTTATCTCAGCAGGGGCAAGCCACAGCACATATTGTGTTGGTAAAATGTTAAAGTGCACATATTGTGTTGGTAAAATGTTAAAGTGATGTACACATAGAATACAAATTAGCAAGCAAATAATAACTGCTGATAATCAAGTTTGAATTAAGTTGAATAAGAGTAGAATTATTGAATATTACACAATACAGACACTTCCAATGGCCAGCTTTGGAACAAAATTACCTTGACTATTGCACTCCTCCTTAGACAACTACCAGTCATGACATTTATTCATCCAACAAATATTGCCTATTCTCACTGCATGTCCAAATAATTGTAATTGCCTCTTTTGCATGTGTTACCTAATGTTTATTATATCCAGGTTTTTCTCATCACATCTGCTCATAATGTATCTTTTAGATTCATGTTACATATCCAGAGGATTACACTCAACCATGTCTTCTTCAATCACTGGAAAACTTCAGCATTTACTGCTCCTTACATCATATTTCTGACACATGCATCCCTGATTTAGTTGAGCTATAATTGACCATATTTTTTGCATTTTTATGCAGACAAAATAAAAGAACTCTAGGCATTCAATTGTTTCAAAAAGTGATAATCCACAAACCTCCAAAATAACAACCTGATGGTGTTATCATTCGCCACTGCCCTTGGTAGATGCCTGTTTTAGAAGGACTGACCATATCTATACTTATATCAGTCACTTGACCAGGACTAAGACTTACTGACATAACTCTGTCTATATGAGTCATCTGGTCTCCATAACAAAACTTCAAGCAGCAGCCAGGTGGCCAACTATCTTCCCCTACAAAAGACAAACAATAGAAAAGAAATAAATTATAAAAATGTTCACAATAGAATAAATTCAAAAGAATAACACAAAAATGTAAAATGATTAATGAGGATATTTTAAAATGATTTCCAATTATTAGGCTAGTAGAGATGTTTGAAACAGTCAGACTAAATATATTATGATATTTGACTTTAACTTTTATTTAGAATTCAAATCCCACTGAGATTATCTTTTCATCCATTTGAGGTCAATAAAATAATTCCAGTAATATATACCCAAAACATAAAACAATTAAAGAAGTTATAATTTCCTTTATTGCCTATAAGGAATATTACATATCTAATTAAATAAGTATGACAGTGTGATACCTAACATACATTGTAATTTTATCTCACAGAGCTTGAAAGCTGAAAACACAAGCTCAACACAGATCTCATTAATGGTAAAAAAGAAAGTTATAAGATATATAGGTTTAAGTATATATAAAATTCATTTCAGCTGCTTTCTGACTGTTAGTTTCTTTAGAATCACACAACATAAATGCTATAAGAGTTAAAGCCATTTCCTCTTGTTTTTAGAAAAGCAAAATCTCAACTCTAGATGCAACTAAATTGAATAGTATGGTAGTTAAATGGTTAGTACCACCAGGGATACAAGTGACTTATATTGAAATGAAAAGATACATATCCAACTCAGAACTTTCAAATACTTCTGCCTCTGATGTCAGAACAGTATCTTTATCTCTAACACCATCCTTATAACCAGCCCTAAAACCATCTCCATTATCATCATCAACATCTACTACTTTGCATACAAGCTCTGCAAAATGTTGTAAAAGAATGAAACAGAAGATGACATTAAGTGAACATTTTCTCAATGTGCAGAACAACATCCAGGGACTCTCTAAAACGATAACATGATATTTCAGCTTTTCAGGTCAATCTGTGGCTCAATGATCAGCAAGTTAAGTCATTTTACACCAAGGATTCTATCATAGATGTAAACATAAGGAGAAATGTTTTCACCTAACAATTTCAATTAACATTTCACAAAGGCTGGCATGCAGCCTGATATTTTGATTTCTTTAACTGGTAGGAAATATCAAGTCTATCCTCTCAGGGCATTGTGAGTTCAACCACAATGATTGTTGTGTATTCCTAGAGAGCAGGAACATGTCTGGTCAGAGTGATGTTACCACTATCTCCTCTGGGAAGACGAGTCTGCTCCTCAGGTTCACTTGCATCTCCCAGTCTGAGGCTGAATGCAAAATAGAAAACGGGTCCCCTTCGATTGCATTCACCTCGGGAGCTTTGTCACCTTCCTTTGGGAATTTGATACCCTTTGGTGATGGTGGCTACTGTTTATTAGCCTAAACTCTTTGCAATCAGCCCACTTGGCAATTTCTGCAAGAACCTTGTCATATCTCCACTTGTATCGACCTTCTCCCAGTGCCAGAGGGAATCTGATCAAAATGTGGTTCAGGGTGCAAAGAGTTGTTCTACACTATTTGCAGGATGGGTCTTTTTCTTTACCCCATATTTTAAGGTTATTTGCGGTTGGAAAGAGGTCAGCGACAGTACGAAAGAAGGACAACTCCAGAGTTCCCTCCAGGACAGTGGGTGCTCAAGTGCCTGGTCTCACTGCATCCATTGACCCTGGTGGGAAAACCCTACTGTCTTCACCCAGTAATCCTCCTCAGTTGAACTATGGATCCTTTGCACTATGAGCCCTCTACTGTTCTCGGTATTGGTGGTTTTCCACCTCTTGGTGCTGTAATTGCCAAGTCCTAGCTGTCCTTGACAGACTACTCCAACAATCTTCTAGTGTTTCCTGTATGTCTCTGCTTCTTTCACAGTTTCCATTTTCTGCCACACTTTATGGTCTTGTTGGTGTGTCTGGCCTTCTCATCCTCAGACAGAAGCAATGTGGTAATTGTTCTTGCCTTTGTGGCTTTAAATTCCTCCACCACTGATGAAATTGGTAGGCAGAGCTTAGAGATCCTACTGTGAAGATTAACTGAGCTGAAATTTGGGAGAACGCCCAGTGACCTTCACATAAACTTAGTGCAGAGCCTTTCCATTACCCAAGTCATGGAAAAGTTGTAAAGCAAAAATGGTCACTGCAGTCTGGTTATGATGCCATACTTAAAGTACCATACTTTAAACCTTCTAAGTAGCTTGGTTTTATCAACTGCCCTTAGCCAGTTTTCTAGTTGGGTTTTAGTGTCTTCCACATTGCCAATAACCTTATGAGTATGATCGTTACTTTTCCCAAGGCAGCAGACTCCTTTTTCTTGGATTGTAAGAATCTCAGAGCTGATGGTGTTATTTGTCAGCTTTCTTTTAAGGATATTCAGGCTCCAAGATTTCGCTGAGTTGAACGTTAAGTGTGACCATGTGGCCATATTTTCCAGTGAGCTCAATATCCACCATGTCCCTTCAATTGATGATGTCATAACCGTTATGTTGTCCATGAATGCACTGCAAATTGGATTTCCTGTGCTTCCGTCATTTTCAGGACCTCTTGACTGCTTCTCTCCTACCTCTAGCAGTAGGGTCATTGGCTGCCACAAACAGCACCATGGAAATTGTGCACCCTGCCATAATGCCTTTTACTAATCACTGCCATTTAGTGGTGAAATTTCCCACGGTGAACCTCCTCCTCAGTGAATCCATGTGGGACATTATGAGTTTGGCTACTTCTGTTGGTACTTGGTAGTACTCCAGTGCACTTAGGAGAAGCTGGTGAGGCATGTTTTGGTACACTTTGGCAAGATCCAACATACAAACAGAGTGAGTTTTTGTTCCTCCTTGCTTCCTTAATGACATGCTGATTGCTGATGTGTGCTCGAGGCATCCAGAGTAGCCTGGGACCCATCCTTTCTGGACACTCGTGTCGATGTACTCATTGGCCAGAGATAAGATGTTAACCTTTTGGCAATGATGGCTCAAAAGACTTTCCACTCAACGGCCAAAAGAGAGATCTCTCAAAACTGATCAAGTCTCGCCGAGTTTTCTTCTTTTGGGACAAAACACTCTCAGCGAGTGCCCAGAGTCAGAGTCCCTGCTTCTTCTTCCAGATCAAACCTAACAACCTTGATAGCCTCCTTAACAGTAGTGGGCATATTTTGTAAATTATATTTGTGGTGCCAGATGTTCCCTTTAGCAGAACCAGCCGAGCTTTTGCCACCACTGCCATCACTTCATCAAAAGTGAAGTCTGCCATGTTGTAGTGGAGTTTGAATGTTGGCAATGGAAAGGGACAATCTCCTAATGGAATGTCTCTTCTGGGATCACCAAGCACTGCTGCTACTATATGAATAAGTTGTCTACTTTTTCCTGTATGGTGGATGTATATTTTTCTACCAGCTGACCTTTATGAACTTTCTCCAAACTTTTATCTCTTCTTGCTAGTTTCTTCACCCTACTCCTCTAAGCATCTACATGTATTTTTACATGTTCATATATGGTTGTATGTATATGCATACATATGTGTGTGTGTGTGAGAGAGAGAGAGAGAGAAAGAGAGAGAGAGAGTGTGTGATGCTAAGATCTTACATGTCTTTTGTCAGAACATACAAGCAAAACTACAAATATAAAAATATATATCCCATATTCCTTTTAACTCATTAACTTCTCTTTGTACTTCCTCCCTAACTTTATTGCTCTGTCTTGTAATATAATCTACCAGCATTTTCTAAGACTGCTATTTCACACAACACCTTTCATCAGTCTTATTTACAACCTTTCCACACACTCCACTTAATTTCTTTTCTAAATGAAGACACAGCCTGAAACATTAGGGTTCTCTTCTCGTGGTACACAAACTTATTCCACATTGTGTACCATACAAATAGCTTGATGAAAATATATTTTAAACTTTATATAACCAATGAAAAAATGTAACACAGACTAACGTCCATCACAATATGTATGATTTAACAGTTTAAAATTTAAGTTGTCATTATTATTGTTTTCCATGCTATCATGGATTCAATAGGTCAGCAACAGAGCATGCTTAGTCTACCATGCTTTGAGGGCCTTCCACCACTCAAGAATTTTATCATCTCATATAGACCATCCATTGCTATAGCATGTCCATATCAGCATATTCAGACCAGTTTTACAGTGACATCTTATACCTAGTCATTGTAACAACTTTCTTGAAACAAACTTTCTTTAACTAAATTTGTACTATATGCAAGCACTGCAAGTCCAGTAAATTCTGTATTTCTTGGTCAAAAACATGCATCATATAGTCTGCTTTCCAGAAAATAACAGGTAAGTTTTTGTAACTTTGCTATATCTCGAATTTCAAGCAATACTCATGAACTCTGAGCCAATGAGGAAGCCTTTATATGTTCACTTAAACTTCTAGAAATATTTGCTAAATCTCTTTTACATCAAACTCCACCAACTTGCATTGGACAATGTAGTGCTTAATAACCTTAAATAGCTAATCCCATCAATTGGGGTGGACTTGGGTCTAAACAACAATAATTTAGCTCCACTTTCAACACTATTTCACTAACTTAAAAGAAATTTTTTTTATTTTTTATTAAAACTGATATGTCTAATGGCAATAAATAGTCTATAATTATTTATATAAGATGTCTGTTAGAAGTGAGGCTTAGGGTGTTATATCGAGTATCTACAGTAATTAAAAAAGAATAAACTCAGTATCATTCATTGAACATGTCATGTAAATATATTATAATAATGAGGACTTAATCTGTCTGCCTGTTATACAAATAGTTAAGTTTAATAGGATTCTATTTGTCAACACAATTATTTCTTTCTCTCGCTCATCTATATATATATATATATATATATATTTATTTATTTTAACTTCATCATCATTTAACAGCCACTTTTCCATTCATGCATAGGTCAAATAAAACTTGTTGAGGTTGATTTTCTACAGCTGGATGCCCTACCTATTGCCGCTCCTCATCTGTTACCAAGCAAGCTAATATTTCCCTATAACCAGACATGTTTTACATGAACTATATCACTTGTATGATGGTAATACTCATTTACAACCATCACATGATATCAATACAAGGGTACACACAAATACACACACACACACACACACACACACACACACACACACACACAAATATATATAT
>JAOPUL010005356.1:24251353-24263853 GCA_027564515.1 Octopus rubescens
ATGCCACGCAGTGGGATTGAACCCAGAACTATGTGGTTGGGAAGCAAGCTTCTTACCACACAGCCACGCCGCGCCTACATTCATTTAAATCTTTACAAATGTGTAAAACCGGGGAGCCCTCACTGTAGACTCAACTGTCACAACAGTTCATTCTATCTCACAATTGTTATCTGCAACCAGAAGTAAATATGTCCCTAGCAAAACATTTGACAATTATACACATGTTTCTGTAACTAAAATACTTTATTCAACCCCCACCCATTTAAAAAAAGAAATTGTAAAACAGTAAACAGAAAAAAAGAAATTAACACAATTGAAAGTTAACTAAGTCAAAATATGTCTTTATTCAAAGAATATTCCAGAAAAGATTGCATGGAGAGGGTCCATTTTTTTATTTTTATTTTTTTTGCACAAAATAAATTTCCAATGTTTTGACTTAAACATGGTTAAAAACCTGTAGCTATGGCCAAGGAATCAAGTGCACAGACAGAAAGATTAAAATAAAACAAATAAGTAGACCATGAAAAGCACACGTGCACAACATTGGAGGTTTATTTTGTTCAGTTTCTAGAAGCAGCTTTTATCCCTCATGTTCTTCTCTTTGAGAAAGAGATTAAGCACAAGAAAATTCAAGTTAATTATAAAGGAATAAGATATTCCTTGAAGTGTCCTTGGTCACAATATCTTAATCATTGATAAGGTGAAGAAAAAAAAAAAAAAACAGCAACTTCTATTTCATGTCTGGTTTATTGTAACCCACCTCAGTCAGTCTTAACAGGTCAGTTTTTATATGCCAACACTGTAAACTGAGAAAAAAAAATTCTCAATTTCCCACCCTCCCCATTTATATTATTTGACATTGCAGAATGAAGAGTGGTGACCCATTATTGGTCAAATGTTCCTTTGGCCATTTTCTAAGTTGATGGATTCAGTTTGACATCTCACACTGGTTCATTGTTGCTTACAGTCCTTCTTCCCTTGATCGGACTAGAAAAGGAAAATATAAATTCGTCAGATATATTTTCTAAATGTGTAATTTAACTCATCAGATAATTATTTTACATACAAGCCTTTGAATTTTACTATTATAAATATACGGTTAAAAATATTTTAAAATTCTATCATAAATTTATGAGGTTTACATGTCTTTTAAAGCATGACTGAAGAATTTTAACCTCCCACAGAGGCCAGGATTTGAACGTGTTTGCAAGTGTGCTGTATGCACAGTTTCAATTTGGAATGAAAAACAATGAGTTACTACACTAGCACAATAATTGGGAAGATTGAACAGTTATGCCTGTCATAAATGCATTCCTACCAATTATATATGGCAATTAAAAGCAGCTTGGGTATTGTCTAATAGCTTGATGACATTTGTTGCCAAACCTTACAAGTCATGGTTTTTCACACATCTTAAATTTGGCTGAAGTTACAACACCACTTGTAGCAACTTTGAGCACAAATGTAAACAAACACACAACGGGTTTCTTTCAGCTTCTGCCTCCCAAATTCACTCACAAAGCTTTGATTGGCCTGGTGCTAAAGAAGACACCCAAGGTGGTGTGCAGTGGAACTAAACCCAAAATCACATGGCTGAGAAGCAAACCTATTATTAACTGCACACCTTTATAAATAGAATTTAAACTGCAGTGACTTCCAAAAGAATGCGGCACCTATTCAAATGCTTAAATTGTGTGGTCAGTACAATCCAACAACACCAAGCCATGGAATGTTATTATAAGTTGTTATTAAAATATTTAAGTTAGACACTTTGGAAGGGAAATTAAATTTATGGGGGCGGGAGAAACAAACAAAAAATCAAAATCAGTATTAGACTAAATTCAATTGATATTTTTAAAGTTATTTTTGATCCAAGTCATGAGCCAGCAGGTAATTTCCTTTTAGTAGAGAATGTTGATTTGAATGTTACTCGCAGTTTTACAAACACCACTAATCCAAGTATTAAGGTTACATTTAGTTTACTGGTCAATGAAACATATTTTAAAATATTAATACAACTAAGCCTTGTACTTATGGATTAAATAAGGAATAGAGTGGAAGGGGTATCTAATCCAAATTTGTTAAAAGTACAAAAATTAGCTAATATATATGAAACTATGTAACAAAATGGATTTCAAAAATTAACTTTCTTTACATTAACTGAAATTACTCATTTTACAAGTTGAAAATTGAGTTAACTTATTCTAGATGCTGTTTAGCAGAGCAGTAAAATACCCATTCCATTATAAATGTCTAGTGATTAAGCATTTATTCCTTGTCTCTCTCTCTCTCCTACACACATATTTGACAAGTAGATTTACAAGAGACTTCACACCAAGTCGAATTTGAACAGAACTAAGATATATGACCGAAGAAAAAATATTCAAGATGATTGAACCAACAATTTCTAATAACCACTTCTCATCCTCTCCACACTCACTGCCATTAATTTGTAAAGGTTCCCTCAAAAAGGACAAATAAAATGGTTAGTGTTAAAAATCATGTTAGGTGTTTTGAGGTCTTACCTCAGGATTATAGTCTGGGTCATTTTCTCCATCATACTCGTCACCTTCATGCTGAAAGGAAGCAAAGACAGCCCATGCAACAAGTGTGCACTTTAACTAGCAAATTAAAGCAGGACAACAGACATGCCAGGATACCACTCACCACAACTTTACATTAACATAGCAACACCCATTCAGACACCTAACCCTTTTTTAAAAGACCACTACAAATTAACACGCATACCTATGCTGAAGTACTCTAGTCTCATGTATGTCCAGTGGCCATTTAAACACAGGACCAGAAATGAAAATCTAAACAGGCTCTGCTATGCAAGTGTTCTAATATATAAAAGTAATTAATGTGCAATAACAAAAAACAGGAGAAGAGTGGGAAACTGAGAACTACAACAGTAACAAGACTACAACCAGTGGCCCTATCTTAGGATGCCCAGCAGTGATAAAATAAAACAAGAGGGATTGTGGACAAAATTACAATGCCAGATCTGGAAAAATCAAAGTTTCAAAGACCACTAAACAAAATCAATGCTATAGACAATATTTGAAAAATGTATTTTTATGTAAAAACAAAACAAAAACAACATAAAAACACACTTGGCTTTCCTTATGCTATAAGCTGGAGTATGGGGGTTGAAAATTTTAAAAATAAACACCAACATTTAATATTTCATTTAGGAAATGAATCTTGGCTGCTAATGATTAATCCATTTATCTTAGACTTGCAAAATGTGTTGGGGGAGAGACAAAAAAAAAATTCCACATACGAAAATACCATTGATAAAACAATGATATTAAAAAAAACCCAGAAATGGCATGTGAAGGACAAGCAATGGTGCTCCAACAAGTTACATTAATTTATATTAGGTATATACACTTGGAATAGTACTTACAATAGATTGTAAAGAAGTTTCACTGTCATCTTCACACAACTATGAAGATCCAACAAGTATATAGTGTTCCCTATCCCCTATTTGTCTGCATCTAAAACTGAGGGAATAAAATAATAAAATATAGCTAAGTTAATTTATGAAAAATTCTGGGGCCACATTGCTCGTCGTTATACACACTTGGATATGTAAGAAATTAAAAAAGATTTTTTATAAATAAAAAGATAGGGGGAATAGCTAAGTTAATGAACCCAACAATCACTTTAAAATCACAAGCCTAAAATGAAGAAAATTAATGTTTTTTTTAAAAAAATAAGTCTTTAAAAGTTACATTTTAATTTCATGCAACAAAAACATCTTGACTGGTATAAAACAAGATAAGAAATAAATTTATGCTACAATACAGTAACAAAGCAGGAAAAAAAAAACAACAAAAACCCCACCTCAGATTTATTTGCAAACACTGCCAAGGTAGGTACTCTTTAAAATGACAAACTATTCTCCTGTCTCACTAATTTATAATGTAACAATCTTGCAACCACACTTTTATAACACCAACAGTTTATCAGCTCTTTAGCACACTAATGCCATATGAAAAAAGTAAACCACACAATGTACTTTAGCTTCAAGATATCCCTCAAATAAAAGTAACCACTACATTGAACAGGTTGCTGAGCCTCTGATTTGAAAAAAATTTCAAGAACCTATAACAAGATTTTAAACTTATAACAAGAATCATATAAGAAACAAAAATCAACTCAAGATTATAACTAGTATAAAACCAAATTAATATTTAGCCAAAACATAAAATGGAAAATATTTTTCACTATATGTCCTAAACTAAATCCATGAAAAATGCTTTTTCCAAGTAAGTGCATTGCTAATCAAAAACCTGTTTTTAGGAAACTTTTCTAACTACATTCTATGGCTTGAGAAGTGACTTATCGATTACATTAAAGTTACAATTTCATCTAATTAGGTGTATATATAAATGGCCTTTAGCTTTAAAAATTGCAATTACTACAGAGACTGGGCAAACAATTTGTTTATCACAATGTTAGAAAAAATAACATGGATATATAAATTTTACACAAACATACATAAGGGTTGTTCTGAATGAAAACAAAAGTTGGAATAACTTAGTTACTGGCATACGTTGTTCAAATTGCACATATTGGTAGTGTAGCTTCCTCTATAGTAATGCTCCTTCCTGTTCTTCATTGCAGGTAAATAATAGGTACCAAACAGAAGCAACGTGCTGTCAAAGTTTTTCATGTAGTAACAACTGTAAACAATCTGTAGCCTTCTAAGAATGTTGACAGACAACACCACCGACAAGAGCCATGTGCACAGAGAGATGAAGTTTAAAGAAGGAAACAATCGCCAGTGAGTGGACGAATTGATTAAGACAGACAAGTCACAAACCGTGAGCTTGTTGCACACCTGGACTGAGGTCAGAGTGCATCAGAAGATGAGACTATGGATACTGAAAAGCATGTATAAAAAGGATACTTGAGCAATTGACATGCAATTTGAAGGACACAAGGCTCTAAATTTGACCTACTGGAAGTGTTTGAAGCCAATGAAGACCTCCAACACCACCACCACACACTATCTGATGAAACATGGCCACATCTAGACTTATGATCTGGAAATATAGGATCAGTTCATGAGATGACACCATACCTATGAAGCTCAAAAACAACTGGCACAGAAAGTCATGGTAACTGTTCAACCCTTTAGCATTCAGATTAATTTGTCAAATGTAATGCTTATTCATTCACATTATTTAGAATTAATCATGCATTATCTTGTAGCTTTGAGATTTCGATTATGGGATTGTTTACTTTTAGTAAGACATTGTAGGGCAGGTATAAGAACTGGATTTGGCCAGTTTGAACATAAAACAGACTTTCGGATATCGCCAGTTTAAGGGGATGACAAGGATGCCATTCTCTGCAATCTTCTAGAACATAACTGTAATGTGAAAAGAATGTGGTACACCAGGACACTCACTGTACACCTTGCAACTTCCATCTATTTGGTCCAATGAAGAACAGCCTTCAGAGACAAGATTTGATAACACAGATGAAGTGAAAGTGACTCATGAAATGAGGACAACAGTTCATGCCTGAATTATTTCAGTACCCACAAGTTGGGCTCTATGAGAGACAAATACATAACTTGAGACAGTGACTATGCTCAGTAGCACGTTTGTGTAGAAGAGTTACTCTACCAAAACCTGCATTTAAACCTATATCATTTGAACGCTATATACAAAAAACCTATGCTCACTTTTCTATTTCTAAGACAACCTTTTTGTGTGCATGTATGTTTTAATGTCTAATTTCTATGGCTGGATGTCAACTACCCACCTACCCGTTTCCAAGCAAGGTAATTAATTTCCCAGTCTATCACAACAAATAGCCTGGACATTGCTAAGCAGAGAACATACAAGAAGGATACAGTTTACAACCAGCAAAAATAAGCTATATGAACTCAAACACACACCCAAGCCATACCAAATCCACACACAAAGCTCTGGTCAACCCAAGGATGTAGAAGACATTACTAGTTGTTATAGACAGTGTGATTGAACTCAAAACCACCTGACTGGAGAGTAAATCTCTTTAACCATACAGCCACACCTGCATCTTTCAAAAGTATTTTCAATACAAGTCAACAGCACTCACCAAAAACAGATTTGTTCACAAAATTGACAGTTCTTCCCCTTAAATACAGAATGTATAATAATAGTCTAATGGTTTGAATAGGTTAGAGAGAGAGAGAGCTTTCTGGTGAGCCTTGCAGAATGGGCCACTAATAAAAATTCTGCTTGGGAAATATTTGACTGGAGTGGCTGTTGGTGTGATGACTGTTTAGCTGCCTGGTTCTCCAATTTTTTTTTTTTTTTGTTTCCATTCCCTCTCTCTTTAATAGTAAAAGGTTCAGCAATGCATTTAAAAAATATTTCGTTTTCTCAAAATTATAAATGAAATCAATTTTATCCATAGGATCTCAAAATAAATCAGAAATAGCATAAATGTTCAATGAAATATCACAAGAAACCTGTTCAACTAAAACCAGAATGGAAAAAACCTGTCAATACACTTGCATAAATTACCATTGTCAAATAATTGGCCAAGTAGTGGGATCATCATTTGGATGCATAAAACCTAGCAAGAATACATTTTATCACTCATGCTCAAATGTGCACTTTAATGCAACAACAAATTCTGATGAACCAAAAAAAAAGAACTTAAAAATGACTGCCAAACGAAACCAAAGTGAACCAATAAATCATAGGGATATCAATTTCATAAAATTTGAACAAAACTTTTGCCGAACTAATAATGGGAAAGAGCACCCAAATATGCAAAAATAAACCAAAGCAATGAGAACAAAACTATCATCAGCTCTTGATGTATAGTAAACATAATACATAAAAACCTACAAACATTTTTCAGACCACTCCTAGTCATACGAGATATTTCTTGAATATACTGAAGTGGTGAAAGCAATTGTTGCATGAAAACCCTTCCCATCTGTTATAGTAGAAAACTGAAGAAAAAGCTAGTCAGAATTTATCTATTAAAATTTTTAAAAATAAAAATAAAATAAAGCCAAATTAAGGATTTGCAATGGTGCACAATTAAAGTTCTATTTTAATTATTTTATTTGGAGCATTATTTTTATTCTGCAGTTGCCGATAATTTTATACGAATGCAATTTAATCACTAATGAGATGGTTAACTAAATTGTAACCAGGAAACACTTTCAATCTGTAGAATTAGGTATATGAACACTAAAAGAATTTTAAGTAGTTTCAAATTCTCTACGGAATTGATAGAATTTTAGCAAAGTAAACGATATATTTCATTTTAAAACTGATCTAACTAGATGATGCGACATGTTAGAGTCTTAAAGTAATTCAAAAATTAACTTACCTCCTCCTCATCACCCTCCTCTTCATACTGAAATGAAAGATGAAAATACAAAAAGGTTAAAAAATAACCACTGCATAGCATAAAAAGCAAAAACCTTAGTACCAGACAAATAACCAAGATATTGACAGTTCAATATAATTTCATAGGGTAACTGATGTAAGCAAGAAGGTGTAGCACAGCATGAAGTAATCTATTGACAAGTACTGCATTAAGTAGTTGTGTAGGGAATAAAACTGTGACAGACCAAGTGTTCTATTGGAAATTTGTCTTCATTTAAAATATATACTTATTTGATTTCCAGAAAGAGAACTAAAACTATTTCAATATTTTTAACTTTTCCTGTAGAGTAGTTTTGAGAGAATTCATAGGACTTTACGAAGTCTTATTTGAAACCACTTAATGGTTTACTAAACAAATCTAAATCAAGATTTTAGAAATTAATTTAGAGAGAGGGACAGTTACAAATATAACCAAATGGAGGAATCAATATTTACATCTTCATCTTCTTCCAATGCTTCGCCAGTAAAATACAAAACAGCTTTTGGGATGATTCTTTCTCGTATAAAGTGACCAACTTCAAAATCTGTTGCCAAAATTGTTTCAGCATTCTCATCCAGTTCTGATTCATCAGCAGGAACTGTAGGTGGATTGAAGAAATTGAAAAAGGAATCAATTTCTACAGTTTTTGTAACAGTCCTTGTCGTTCCTCTACCTTTATGCTTCAGTTTTTTCTTCAACACTTTCACAGTAACATCTTTTCCCTTTTTCCATTCTATTGGACAACCAACACATTTTATTATCTCTGGGCCTTCAAAAGAGAATGGATCAGTTGCATCAGGCTCTGATTTCATAATATATTTCTTTGTTAATACACTATTCTTGATATAATCATTTGGTTCAAAGTAGAACTGTAAGGTGAAACCCTGTAAAACGAAATGGTAGAACTTTCAATTCATTATTGTTGGTCATTATTTACTGTTAACAGAATTACCACCAGATTATTTTAAGTGGCATTTATTCAAGATTTGAAAACTGTAAATCATAAATTGAGAATTATCACTCATTTTATCAATTGTTACCTTACAAAATGTTAGAGTTCAGAAAAAGGACTCACCATTGGGTCTTTCTCTGAGAAAACACACTTTATATCAATAAGATGTTTCAGTATAGGGTCATCATGTTCCTATAAAATACACAAGTTTTCATTAATTACAATACTTCAAAAAGGATGAAAGCAAAGGCATTGCTACAGCTCGACAACCAACAGAATAAACACTGCACAAGATATTTCTGAATGTTTGGCAAATAATTTCATACCTGAAAAGGTTTCCTGTTAATTTTGAGCCCCCTACATAGTTTATATATTTACCCATTAAAACTGACACATCAAATACACAGCATAGTCTCAACATACTCAAGAGTTTGGCAAACCAACAGTAGTGAATTGACCCTGCCAACACCAACCCTCCCGTAGCCACCTGAGAATTAAAATGGCAAATGATATCTCTCTCTCTCTCTCGATGTTTAAACAAAATTTTAATTTTATATATATCTTTATTTTATTATTAATGTACCTGAATGTATTAAAATTCTAAAATTTTGATTAATTTACATTTGGATTGTGAATCATTGTGTGTGAACTTATTTCATTTAATTGATGGCGCATATTTCATTTCCTAATTTTCTTCAAAGATAAATTCCAATATTTCAGTATGTTTTACCTTTATGGTACACCTATTTCAGTTTGTTTTACCTTTATGGTACACCTATCTCAGTCTGTTTTACCTTTATGGTACACCTATCTCAGTCTGTTTTACCTTTATGGTACACCTATTTCAGTTTGTTTTACCTTTATGGTACACCTATTTCAGTTTTGTTTTACCTTTATGGTACACCTATTTCAGTTTGTTTTACCTTTATGGTACACCTATTTCAGTTTGTTTTACCTTTATGGTGCACCTGCCTTATGTGCATTAAGTTCAACCATTAAACGATTCAGTAATCTGCACAGTTCCTATCTATTAACATTTTGTCATATACTCACTGAATATTATTAGGCTAATAACATATTTTCTATACCGATGTTTAAACAAAATTTTAATTTTATATTTTGTTGAATTTACCAGAAATTAGATTCACTTTGAGACAAAAATTATGTTAACAGAGTCTAAATTCATGATTATTTTAGAATTTAATTGAAACACCTAAGTGGTGTGTAGTTTGGTTAGAAATATAATAACGAAAGGGTTAAATGCTTGGCCACATTTATAGAGCTGAAATTCCACCAGTGCTCTCAGTAAGATTGTTAGGTATTGAGGACAGCAAAAACAAAAAACTTGAATGAATGAATATATATATATACACATATATACATACACATACATATATAACTAATATCTAACAAATGTGAACCAGATTGAAGTCTAGTAATGCACATAAACCAATCCAGTTGGGCTACTTACAATCTAACTTAAGAAAAAAGATGTAGACTAGTAGTAATCAAGTCAGTTTTCTTTGGACATTATGAATGCCGAACACATATTTGTAATTGAAAGTAATCTATTTACCTGAACCATTTCTGAAAGAATATCTACATTCTTGAAGACCGTCAACCAGAAATGAGGAATACCTTTCGTATTTTCTGGGGAAAAAATGAGAAAAAAATACTAATTAAAACGTCAATTGATAGCTTAATGCTTGGCTGTTCAGAAAAATATGAATGTTACACAACCACCATATCCACTTCTTGCTCGCAGCTTGGTTTTAACAGGAAAGTCATACTCATCTTCACAACTGTGCAGACTGCACCATCCACTTCACTGACTCCCTCACCCTCCTCTAGGCCCACATACAAGAGTGCATTGGACCAACAAATTAGTTTCACTTTAGCATATTACTATCTGCACTCAACTTTCTGGGCCATCTCCATTGCCTCCAACACCAATTCAACGTTCTCATCAGCACCCATACGTTTTTGACCAATCACTGACTACTACAAATACCCCCGTCATCGTTGGTGGCTCGCCTAACCGAGGTGTCAGGTGATTGGCTGTTCCAACGCCTTAGCCATGGTAAAGCTGCGAGTGAGTTGAACCATGTGGCGTGCAATCAATTGAAGCACTTGGTGTTGAATGGATTATTTGTTTTTTCCTCATTTCTTTGCATAATATTTTATTACCTTTTAATGTTTATATATTGTATTTCACGAATATCCTGTAGAATAATGTTGGAAACTATTTCATTCCTGTACTTCCCTTTATACTCTTGACTTTGCCATATCCCCTTTCTGGAGGTCTTGCTCCTTCCCTCTCCCCTCCCAAATCACCTTAAATATACATGCCCTTAGCTACTGAATACTCCATACACTCACACCTCATTAACTACTATTTCTGGCCTTTCTACTATCATTACTCTCCCTCACATTCCCTCCTCAGTCTACACGTCTTAGATTGAAAAGTACTTTAGTGTTGGTGCCACAAGAAACGTAAGCAGTTCAATCTGTAATATGGTTGGCAATAAATAGGAGGGTTAACCATAGAAACTAAACCAATAACATGAACACTAGTCTAGTAGTGACTCTTCTCAATAAGAAATGATTGATGTTCTGTCCAACCTGTTCCAGCTTGGAAAGCAACTGACAATGATATCAGAAAGAGGTAATTGGATATATTGCTTACATATTTTCACAATCAGTTAAGATTAAAGTTAAATAACTGAACTTAAATACTTACCATCTAAAACCTCTACCTCAGGTTCTTTTTGTTCTGGCTTCTCTTCAACTGTAGCTTTATTTCGCATATCATCCTGAAAAAATGTTAAGCCTCATTCCATAAAAGTTACAAACCATATTTAAAACAGTTTGATTCAGCCCCATGCAATCTTAAGCTTTGTAGGCTCCTTACAGAAACCTAGCTTGTCAGTTTTAGTGGCCATGAAGCCTGACAAGCCTACGAAACTAAGTTACATGGGGCTGAACCAAACTGTTGTAATCATTTAGCATTCAGATTATTCTGCAAAATGTAATGCTTATTTATTCCCATTGTTTTGCATTAATCATACCTTATCTTATAGCTTCGACAATTTCGATATGATTGTATGGTTTTAGAACGATATTGTAGGGTAGATGTGAGAGGCCAGATCTGGCCAGTTTTAGTGTAGAACAGGTAGAATATTTGAGCCAGATATAGCCAGTTTAAATACTATATGTAACTCCCACTAGGTGTGTTGAATGCCTTTCTTTCACTTGTCCACTCACGTGTGCGTGTATACACAAATACACACACAGTGTATGCATATCCATCTTGACATTACAACAGTTGTAAATGAAATGCGTCGTTCAAGCAGTGTCAGTCTCCCGTGCTCTGTGCAAACACGTCTAGCCATAGGAAATATTAACTTGCCCGTTTCCAAGCATGGGCATTTGGACCTAGAAAATCTACTTCAATAAATACTGTCCAACCAATGCAAGCATGGAAATGTGTATGTTATGTTATGTTGATCTCTCAAGCAGTATTTTTTGTAGTCTTTGGAGAAACATGTAAGCATTTCTGGGGAAATAATTTAAATCTACTTTAATCTTAGTCACAAACTTCTACACCAAAAGATAAATATTCAAATATTAGCTATTTTAGTGTGGGGAAAATGAAGTACCTTCAGTTTTTATTCCTTTTTACATCATACAGATTGTGACCTAAAAAATTTGCAAAGCTACTTATCAGACATAGGAACTAGCAATAGCATGAACTAATTTATTTCTGAACCATTTCAAACAAGCATTATAGCTTGCATATGGCATATATTCATAAATAATTACATTTGATGTAAGCTTTGAACAATTTTAAATCCAAAATTACAGAATTTAAATCCATTCATTACTTTTGAAATATACTGACTAAAAGGGCATAGCACAAAGTGATTGAATCAAATGAAATCAAAGCAGATGTAAATTGCCCATACAAAAAAAAAAAGCTGCTTAAGAAACAAGACCTATTTGAGAAGGATATTCTTTTGATACCAATAAATGTGATACATACTGCTAATTCTTCATCACTCGACCAATCACAGTCTTCGTCTGTGGGTTCAACATTAGCATTCACAATATCTTTTCTCTACAAAAGATGAGAAAATAAAATATAAATGACTGC
>JAOPUL010005356.1:24274140-24284591 GCA_027564515.1 Octopus rubescens
TTTGGTCGGCCCGAGGCTATAGTAGAAGACACTTGCCCAAGGTTCCACGCAGTGGGACTGAACCTGGAACCATGGGGGTGGGAAGCAAGCTTCTTACCACACAGCCACGCCTGCGCCTAATTGATGACATGAAACAAACAATGCAGAAATGGGAATACAAACAGGTCCCAGCACCATTTCCGTCTACCAACTCCACTACTCAAAGAAATGGCCAGCCCAAAGATCAAGTAGAAGTTTGAAACAACTTGTGATTGCAAAAATGAACTGTTTAACCAAACACTCAACCATGTTTGTCCTTCATAATGAATACTTCCATATTTAGCAGTATATTTTGCACTTTCCTTAAAAAATGTGCTTAGAAGGGACCGCTAAAATTTTCTTAATTTTTCTAGTAAACTAAGACAATATAAAAATGTGTGTGTATAAATTTAAGCAGTCAACTAATTTATACCAGTACAGTCCAAATTTCATATATTTGATCCACGACTAAAGAGAAGGCTCTTACTTTCCTCCAGAAAGGACTTTGCAGAATCTCAAAGAACAGTATTCAGTACAGTCAAAGTAGACGGCCACTTTATATATGGCAAAAACTTTTCATACTGGTCAGTGACAGAAGAAAATTGAACATGGAGTTCTTCAGTTTGTTACATTGATTTGCCATGTGTTACACCTTTAATTTCCACCTTATAACAAACAAAATAAGATTTAAAAACACAAGTGGACAGTGTTAAGATACATATGCTAAGAAAAATGCAATAGCGCCATCTGAAAAACTACCCGCAGAATGTGCAAGAAAAACTAGAATTTTTACCATAGATAAACATTTTTTAAAACTGATAAAAAAGCCAATATTGGAATAAAACCTGAAGACAAGGAAAAATTTGGCAATGGCAACAGTGAAGATTTTTTAAAGTTTCCAAGATGCAATGAAGATGAAATTGAAAACCTTCAAACAATTTCAAATATACCAAAAGATTATCAGTTAGCCAGTGTACTACCTTTAATTTTACTAGAGCTACACATTTGTGTTTTTGTAAAACTTTTCACTGTAGTAATTTTATTTTGTATTTAACTGAGATTCTTTAACTTGAATTTTTTATGGCTGTAGCTTTGTTTATATGGAATAAAAATTAAGTTTTTAATTAAAATATCTTACTCATATTTTCTCTCAAAATTAGTGTGCAGGCACCAGAAAAACAATGCAACACAAATCACCAGCCTAAATGCAAACAAATTTATTTGATTGTTATTTGCACCTTTCGTTTCCATAAAGGGCTGGATATATCTTTTTAAATTATATGGCTTTGTATTATGAGACTCCTTGATTGTACTCACAGACCTCAATTCTTACGATACTGGGAAACAGCAGTAAGATTCCTGTTGCCAGCTGCTAGTCAAGGAGATATACTCCTGAGATGCACAACCCATTTAATCATTAGAGACAGAAAATTGTTTACATGATATAAGGACATGTCCTTTAGGGGGCTTGTCCTCCATGTCCCACACTATTAAATGCAGATTGACATGAGCAGTGTGTAATTCATCATCCTTTAACGTCCATTTTCCATGCTGGAACGGGTTGGACGGTTTGACTGGAGCTGGCAAGCTAGAAGGCTGTACCAGGCTCCAGTCTGATTTGGCTTGGCTTTTACTGCTTGATGTCCTTCCTAACGCCAATATATATATATACACAGACATATCTGTGTGTGTGTGTGTGTGTGTGTGTGTGTGTGTGTGTGTGTGTGTGTGTGTGTGTGTGTATATAGAGATTATATATAGGCAGGCATAGCTGTTAATTTTGCTTTGCAACCATGTGGTTTCAGGTTCCATCAAATGGCATGCCAACTTAAGTGTCTCATTATGGGCTGACCAAATCCTTACTAGTGAAATTTGGTAGACAAACTGTATGAAAGCACATCTGGTTGAGACCTGTGACTTTTGTCTCCTGTAAACCAAGCCCTGCGGGTAAAGATCAATGGAATAAAAATAGTCTACTTGAAAAACAATGAGTAAGCAACACAAAAGGCATCAAGTGTTGCCTCACCCAAAGGTGAGGAACCGTTTTCTGTTGGAAGGCCGCAGTCAAGAAACTTCAATTAGATATTCTTTAAAATCTATACATTATTTTATAAATATCTAACTACTGTGCACTAATTAAATTAACTTCGAAAAATGAAAAACAAATGTTAATTCTAAAGTTAACTAACCTTTTGATGACTTAAATGATTTGTTCTGCAGAATTTGGATTCGTTCAAAAGGCCACACAGAATGGCCTAAAAGATCGCTGGTTCCCCACCCCTGGTTTAACCCATGCCAAAAATTGATAAGGAGAGTAAAAACAAGGAGACAATTTATAAAACATTCTAGTTTTAAGAGGATTAAACACCTAAAGAGAATTATAAACAAGCACATTTCCAGCAATCATTTATACCCAAAGATGTGTCCATGTAACTAACTTTATTTATATAAAAAAAAAAATAAAAAAAATAAAAAAAAAAAGTTAAAAGGACTTTCAGTTTCTAGTTCAGAAAATATAAAAAACATTTGAGGGGGAAAGTGCCACTAGCACTGAATATGTGGTAAAAGTTTTTGTTTTATATCTTATTCTTCCTGCCTGCATTTGCCCTGCCTATTGGCATAGGTGATCATGGACCTTCAAGCCCTTCTATTCCTACAAAACTTAATCACGTTATTTATGGTCCTTTTGAAGCCAGATTTACTTGGTATCTTAGTCTTCCTGTTTCCCCGGTTGTCGCGAGTATTTTTTTTTATCATCACTACGTCCATAAAATTATATTTATGGTGTTATGGCTTTCTTTACTCAAGCTAATGGAACAACAAATATGTATTCCACTCTAGCAGCATCTCTGATGATATTCCACAATTTCAGTAATGTGCACGAGACATAAACGTTTACTATGAAATTAGAGTAAAAATAGCAGTGTTTATGGAACTTCATTTCTCTAAACGAAGATCATGCACAACCCAATTTCGGATACGGAAATCGTTAAAGAATATAACAAAATAAATAACGATAATCTTTATCGTATACAGTAGCTCTAACTAAATAATTCAATTCGTACATCTGTTGACATATTTTCGACATCCTTGAAAGCAACGAGAAATATCTAATACTGATGCACATGCCAGCTGTTTCCCCCGCAAGCGAAAAAGTAAACCAAAATGTTTGAGAAACTAGTTTGATTGTTCCTCGACCGTTTCATAATTTTCTGAAAAGGAACATTTTTTTAAAATGAAATTTTGCATAGATACTTTTTTTCTAGTGTAGATTACGTGTTAACATTTTTGGAGAAAAATTGAAGATGGGGAGAAGTTTCAGGCCAATCCCTCGCCACACACACGATGGTTACCACATTCAACCTCGATATTACGCAATCTACACTGAAGGAAAAAAAAAAACGTAATATGCAAAATGTCATTTGGAAACATTTTAAAGAATGAGGGAACAAAGTCGAGGAGAAAGATTGATTTGAAACTAAAAAGAATGTCAAGTGTAATCTACACATCTTTCACCTTGTTTCAGTCATTGGGGTCCGGCCATGCTAGGGCACTGCCTTCAATAGTTTTTAGGCGAACAAATCTTACATAGTACTTTTAAGTTTGGTACTTATTCCATCGGCCACTTTTGCCGAACTGCTAAGTTACGGGGACGTAAACAAACCAACACCGGTTGTCAAGTGGTGCAGACACATGTAATGTACACCAGAAACCACGTGGTTGCAAAGGGAGCTTCTTAACCACACAGCCATGTGTCTATACATGAAAATATATCTTAAAATTTTTTTTTTAAATTGGCATTTTTCATAAAAACTAAACACTTAATAGTAACCTTAGCTAAACACTGGAAAACTTGATTTAAATATTAGCAATGGTCTAGATTAAGTCATAAGCTCCTTAAAACATACATGATTGAGAACGTGTTCCTTGAGAACATACAGACGACTAAATACGTACATTTTAAAATTAAATATAGATATACTTAAATTAAGGCCTCACTATTTCAGAAATTTTATTAACATATTTTGAATATCTTTCATACTCAATAAATTGGCGTGGTTCTCAAATTAACTATAAGATGCGAAAAATTAAAACACGTGCTTCATTGAGCAAAGGATGGGAAAAAGACCCCCATAAAAGTATGTAGGCGTCAGGCTTCTAGAGATACAGTTACCGTTAATAGCAACAGACAAAAATAAATAAATAAATAAACTTCACTGCAGCCGCCGAAGAATTTATAATTTATAGAAAACAAAAAATATTAAGAGCAACAGTTAATATCATTTATGCAGTTAAGATGTCATAGTATGCAAGCAGACGAAAAGGACGGGCGAGTTCCGATTGAAGCGTAATTTGTTTACGGTAAGTCTATCCCCCCCCCCTTTAATTCTGAAATCGAGAGTAAATCGCAGTCTTATATGGAATATGGCTTGTGTTAATTGGTACATTGAGTCGCTCAGTTATGCTTTTCGTGTTTAAGTTAACATGAAACTCGCACACGTGTATGTTTACGTAATCCCAGTTTCCACAATTAAAACGAAAAATATTTTTCTTTTAAATTACTAATTCAGTTTCATAGAGAAAAAAAATGTTTACTCAGCCTAAGATAAAAAAGAAATCTGAAATACTTCAGGTTTTCAATAGGACATCACGTCAAAAAGTTATATTACTAAACTTCAATAGAAAATCGCCGACTCGAGGATTCAAGTTCAAATGAACTAAGTAGAGGGGACTAGAGTAATATAAAACATAAAAGACCAATAGAGGAAAGATACCGAAATATATGAATCGGAAAAAAAAAATACGCTTACAAAATAAGAGTTAATGGCTTCATACATCTGACTAAACGCAAGAAAAATAATTTACAACAGTTTGCCATTTATAGATGTCGGTTCTTCAACCAGTCAGAAACTGCGACTTAAATTAGAAGCCACTGAACTATTTGGAACAATCAACACGGCCTCAGCTTTTAATCATAATCCATTAAAAGTGAATTGGTAACCCTACGCAATACTAGAAAAACAAAAATGTTAAATGATGGTTTTCGTCGACATTTGCACAATGACGACGGCATGTGGGTGTCTGTACCCCGAGTGAAATTATTCTTCGTTAGACAGGCGGCGGCAAACATTTTACAAAATGACAAGCTCATATCGGCTAAAAACAAGTTTTTAGAGTCTCAACTAGTGCTAATAACGGGCAGTCAATGACCCCTAGAGTTATATATAATTCCGTTACATATGTTAGTGCAGAATGCACGAAAGACCTTGAAATAATGCCCTCTTAACATGAATGCAATTAGCGATTTCACTTTTTCCAATTCTATATCTAATAAAAGATATATGAAATAATGATGGATAAAACTAAAAGATATGTAAAGTATGTTTTAAGCTGACTCACATTAGTATTGAGTTAAATATGGCTGAATTACATTTGCCAGAGAAATAGCGAAATGGGGGTTAGTGAGAGGTGGTGACTATCAGAGAGAACGGAGAGAAAACATGTGGCATCAAAAGAACCTTTCTATCCTCTTAATACTGACAGAAGATTTACAAATTCGGGACTATGATTCTGTTAGACGTTATAGCTCACAAGTATTTCACCTAGTATGCGCTGAAAAGTCGACAATTTTATCAATACTCAACCTATTTCATTTCATAATACTGTTTCCGAGTAACTGAGAACGTCAAATTCGATTATTCTTAAAATATCATGAACAAGGATATATTCCAAAAGATTAGTTAAAATGGATTTCGTAAGACAATAGAGGGGTTTTTTTCTGTAAAGATTTGCAACTAGAAGGTTCTAAAGAAAAGGGAGGCCCCAGACACCCCACATGCAGTCAAAAAGATAATGGTCACAACGAAGAAAAACAATTTAACACTCAACATAATAATAACCATTAGTGTACTGGTATTAATATAAATTAACTTATATTAATAACGATTAACTCAAGTAGATAATATTAAAAAATCAACGGCTTTTTGTTCCATAGAGTAACTTACCGTAGAGCTTTTCGAAGCTGCTTCTAACACGAGGGTAAGATGATGGTCGACTCCTACACCTAATTTCAGTGACGACAAATGCGATTGGATTAAATTGCCATCATACCAAATAATAGACCAATGAAAATTGTTAGCTTTTCAGGTTGCTGGTTGCACATCCAATTTGGCGGGTAATTGGATGTCGAGGTAGGATAAGGTAAAGGGGAATAATTATGAGGTTTGATACACATTATTTGGCGTCTTCACTTCTGTTTCATAGACCACAAATTCCACCCTTTAACACTCCCATTTTTTATGTATTACATTCGTACATACATTGTATTTTGGTTATGCCTTCGCATTCTGTAAGAACGATAAACATTAATCATTACTTATGAGATAGGCTCAACCCACTATATTGCACACCTTACTTCTGGAAATAGTTATTGAGTCTCAAAGAAAGGAATGCAGAAGTAGTTACAAATGTTACAGAATTATTCAGTTGGAATGAGTTGTAGAACATTAATTCAAATACTATGAAATTATATTTTCTTAAATAAATTATTCCCAAGTTATCTACTGCAATGAGACTTGATGCTGATAATATCAGCTTTAGGTGTTATTAAGTTGACTTAAGCATTCAAATAGTGACTTTCAAACTAACATTATCAATGAGATGTGATAAGATATGGTCTTGAGAAAGTTTCAAGATAAATACCAGTTTTAAATTACTTAGATTTTGAAACAATTCAAATTTATGAACTGTTTTAATGTCCACTTTTCCATGTTTGCTGGGGTCAGACAATTTATTGAGGCAAATTTTCAAAGGTTGAATGCCCTTCCTGTGCTAAATCTCACTTGTTTCTGAGCAAAATGATATTTCCCCATGGCCAGACATGCTTCTGCAAAATATTGGTTTTAAATTTTGGGACAAGACCAGAAATTTGGGGGGAGGGGGTAAGTCAATTATATCATCCCCAGTGCTTAACTGGTACTTATTTTATCGACTCCAAAAGATTGAAAGGCAAAGTCGGCCTTGGCAGAATTTGAACTCAGAACATAAAGCTGGACAAAATGCTGGTAAGCTTTTTGCCTGGTGTGCTAACGATACTGCCAGCTTGCTGATTTTCTGCAGAATATTGGAAATGAATGACAGTGTCAGTCATTTACAACTATCACGCGATGTCAAGACAAGGAGACAAACATAAACATACTCACACACTTATATACACATACATATATATGTCTACTAAATCCACTCACAAACCTTTGGTCAGCTTGGAGCCATAGTAAAAGATACTTGCTCAAGGTTCCACCAGTGAGACTGATCATGAAATCATGTGGTTGGGAAGCAAACTTCTTATCCACACAGATACACATGCACCTATATATGCATGCATATATACATGCATACATTTATAAATATATATATATATATATGGCTGTATGGTAAGAAGTTTACTTCCCAGCGACATGATTCTGGGTTCAGTGCCACTGCGTGACACCTTAGGCAAGTGTCTTCAACTATAGCCCAGGGTGACCAAAGAGTGGTTTTGGTAGATAGAAATTGAAAGTAGCCTGTTCATCATCATTTAACGTCCATTCTCCATGCTGGCAATGGGTTGAACTGTTCAACAGGAGCTGACCAGATGGAGGCCTGCCTGGGCCCTATTTGTCTGTTTTGGCTTGGTTTCTACAGCTGGATATCCTTCCATCAACCACTTTACAGAGTGAACTGGGTGCCTTTAATGTGGCACCAGCACAGGCGCTTTTACGTGGCACCGGCATGGGTGCTTTTACGTGGTACCCGCACTGGTGCTTTTACATGTTACCAGCATGGGTGCTGTAATGTGTCCCCAGCCCCTGCAAGAGTAGGATCTCTCAGCGGAGAGAGGAATGTAGAGGTTATACCTGTATGTATGGACAGCCACAGTTTTACTTGGCTTGATGTGTCTTCTCAATCACAGCAAATCACCAGAAGTCTCAGTCCCTTGTCATTTCTATGAGGCCCAATGTCTGAAGATCCTTTCTCAGAACTGCATCTCACTTCTTCCTAGGTCTACCCCTTCCACACGTTCTCTCCACAATTAGAGATCAGCACTTCTTGATGCAACTGTCCTCATCCATACACATCACATGATCATACCAGTGCAGTTTTCTCACTTACACACCACACATCTGATGCCTTGTATGCCCAATTTTTCTCTTAAATCACTTACACACTGTCTTACCTGCACACTGACATTACCCATCCAGCAGAGCATGCTAGCTTCATTTCTTTCAAGCCTTCGTATGCCCTCAGTGGTCACAGCCCAAGTCTCTCTGCCATGTAGCATAGCTGTTTGTACACAGGCATCATGCAATCTGCCTTTCACTCTAAGAAAGAGGCCCTTTGTTACCAACAAAGGTAGTAGCTCTCTGAACTTTGCCCATCCCATTCTTATTCTAGCCATCATGCTTTCAGAACTACCCCCTCCACTGCTAACTTGGTCACCTTAGTAACTGAAAATATCTACTACTTCTAAGGATCCCACTGGACATTTGAGGGGAGTCTATTTTCTGTACATTCCTAGTGTTTAATGTACCAGCATATCCTCCACATACAAAGACTACGTTCTCTGTTAACCTTCTGGTGATACCACTGCACCCCTTATGTGCCCATAGCTTGCACTGGGTACACCATATGGAGTTTCTACCAACACCTTTTCTACATATCAAACAGGGCCATCTCCCTGAAGGGATCAGTGATTTGTCTGTTTTCCCACTTACTAGGACTTTGGTCTTTGCTAAATTAACTCTAAAGCCCTTTGCTTCCAGACCTTGGCTGAGGACCAATCCTTGGTGATCTACCTATACACTAAATTCATTGCTATACTCATTGCCAACCATCACCTTACTGACAACATCCTTGTACAGCTCTCACCAACCACTCATCTCTCCCTAGATTCTGCATTGCCCACCGGATAAGAGAGTGGGGGACCCTGTCAAAGGCTTTGTCCATGTCAACAAAAGCCAGATACAGTGGTTTATTTTTGGATGAATATTTCTCACCAGGAAGATAGCATCGGTTGTGTTTTCTTCCTGGCACAAAACCAGTTGTGTGTGTGTGTGTGTATACATGTGTGTCTGTGTATGTTCCTGTCTCCTTGCCTTGACATCATGTGATAATTGTTAACAAGTGTCACCAACATTCAAGCAGTGACCTTTGTTTCCACTCTTCCATGAGAACATATCTGGTCAGGGGGAAATATTACCTTACTCAGAAACAGGTAAGGGTTGGTGACAGGGTGAGCATCCAGCCATAGAAAATCCACCTCAACAAATTCCATCCACTCCATGCAAGCATGGAAAATTTGGATGTTAAAAATGATGATGATGATGATGATGATATATATTAACAAGTACAATTGTTAAGATTTATTGAGGATGAAGTGACCTTGTTCCTAAGGACATCGAGTATTAGGAATCAAAACTAGGATGCAGGCTTCAGTTTGTGGGAGCTTATAGTGTTCTCTTTAGCACCACATTAAAATATGTTGAAAACATTAATACAATTATACCAACCTTAAAACAGTTAAACTTGAAAATGTATATGTTCATATTAATTACTGGTAGTAATAATATTGAGAATGATGCTAGTAATTAAGTTTTTGTTGTGTTTTAGGACAGATATACCACATACAAATACATTGGTAGCGATATATTCACCAGTATTAATGATATTATTAAATTATTATATTAAGTTTGCTAATTGTTAGTTCCCCTCCCACTGGCAAAGATATATATATGAAGATAACTGTTTGCTTTTCTAAAGTTAATAACTTAATTGATGTTATCCTACTAAAAGCTTATAGGTACAAAGCTATTATTGTGCCAAAAATTCTTATATATAACATTTCCTATGTCAAGTGTCAAAATTAGTGTTTAAATATAATTGATTATTATTGTGTGTGATTGAGCATCAGGTCAGCCCTGAGTGAATAGATTTATGGCATTTATGGTTATCAGTTGAATGATAAGGTGTGATTCACAAATACATTGAGCCACATATACCATGCCTCTGCCTATTTCAGGATCATACTAAGTGCACCAACATGCAGTAATTTATCATATGGAGTGAAGTATCTTGTTCTTTTAGATATACTGTCCAGTTTCTTCATGTATACTTATAGTTTCTGTGAGTGGCAGATCAGCAAATCTTTAATTGCTCAAAAAGAACTATTAAATTAAACTGCCCAACCCAGAAAGTAATGTTATATATACATATGTATGTGTGTGTGATTGTGAATGTGCATGTATATATACATATATATGTGTATATATATATATATATATATATATATATATTAATATGTATTTTACAAATATATAGAGTCATAAATGACTACAAGCCACAATACAAAAATACCGAATAGGTAAAATTGAATTAAGGGCTCATGTAGAGAGCCT
>JAOPUL010005356.1:24331117-24343840 GCA_027564515.1 Octopus rubescens
ACTTGTTCAGCTTCCAGTAACCGGGACCCTTTCTATGGAGCCTATCTAAGTCGACCGTACAGATCACAAATTTGTGGCCTGTGTAGCCGACTATGTGGAATTGTGGACATCCTATGCTAGCCTTGTCCACTGGCCTACAAAATACTTATACAAGTATTCGTATAAGTCCACATTGGCACATCCGGGAAATCTAGTCGGTACCTGTCGGACAGTTGAAAACATCCGAGTAGGCTTTTTGCTTGTGTGTGTGAGTTAGAGCTGTTGGGAGGTTTCTCCTCATTGCGCCCCCCCCCCATTTTGTCGACTGTCTGTCTCGTTTCCCTCTCACGTTTTTTGGAGGGTTGCAGTGGCAGCAGTCCGGCTGTTGATGGTGTCGCTGCTGCTAGTGGTGATGGTGATTTTGTGGCGACCATTGGTGGGCGCTCCCATTCCTTGCGTCACTCCTTATATTTAGGGCAGTCAACCTTCAGGTGCTGTTCACTACTGCAAAAGTAGCACCTGGGCCGTCTGCCCTCGACAATCATGTACAGCCTAGATTCGTCCGGCAGCACTATGTTGTCAGGGACTTTGTTTATTGCTTCTTATTCCATTTGGGCAAGAAGCTCTAGTCCCTGACCTGACCAATTCCTTGGTGCAACTTATGCATCTCCAATATTGTTGCAGTGTCTTCTATATCATATAGGACCACTGCTACTAGCCAACATATATTTAATTCAGGGGGTACCTCTCTAATTTTTACCTTGGTCACTCACGGCCAAGATATGTTGGTACGAGGAGGTACCCTTCACTCTTTAAGGTCACTGTCGAATGTTTTCTTGCTATTTCCTCTGTAGGAAAGCGAACATTCACAGTCCCATAACGTTTGCTGTGCTGCATGTATGTCTTGTCTTGCTATACGGGTCTTAGAATCTTTTGTATCACTTCCTTCGCTAAACATTCCACCCTCCTCATTTTTATGTTCAAGCATCTGTAAGTCACCGTTCATTCTTGTGTCTTTGTAATTAAGTCGATTGGTGTGTTCAAATGGACGTCATGTCCATTCTTTGGCATAATTTCTTTAGAAATTTTTATTTCTTCTAAAGAAATATTCAGCAACTCAAAGGTTTGCTTTGTTGCTGAAGTGAAACCTTGTGCGTTTGTTTTGTTACTATTTTCATGTGTTGTTCATGGTGGTCGTTTTGTTCTTTGTTTCTTTAGTTGTGTGTGTGCTAATTTCTTTTATTTTTTTCTCAGTGTTAGCTGTTGTGGTGTTGTTTGTGATGCTGGTTGCTTTCAGTGGGGTAAAATCCTCCATGTACTGGCTGTTGGAACAGCCAGCGACGCCCACCTTGGCAGAAGACGCCATGTTTTTTGTAAACAAAAAAATATTTTTTTTTGTGCAAAAAGGGACCAAAAAGTCCCAAATTCGCCCCTAAAGAGGGGCAACTGTCAACAGACGAACCCCTTCTGCACACCAAAAGGGATTCAAAAACAGTTAAAAAATACAGTAAAAAAACTTGAAAAAGCCAGCAAACAAATTCCACTTACGGAGTGAGTAAAATGTACATCCAACCAGGTCGACAACAACAATAATAATAACAATAAGAGCAGCCAATGTGCTAGCATCAAATATAAAATCTGTTTACTCTTCTGGGTTTTGCATCTAATAGTATGGAAAGTAATGTCTCCATTCTTCAATGGCTTCATTTTTGTTCAAATTAGTTGTTGACCACAGTTGTTACAACAACAACAACAACAACAACATGACTTGAAGAAGCTGAGGTGATTACATCATCAATGAATATGCAATAAGATAAAAAAGAAAAATAGTGGTTGCTATGCAGTACAGACGTGAAAGAATATGGTAAACATCAACCAAAACTTGTCTTTGATTTTACCCTTTTAATGCATCGATGACTTCATATCAACATGTCTAATACTTTGAGAAAAGTATTGGAGGTCACAAAATCTCATTTTTGTTTTAACCAGACTACCAGATGTTTTCATCCATTGCTGGTCTCAATGCACTTCCAGTCTTCTCTTCATTGTGCCCTTCTCATCCATTTCTCCTACTGTTTTTTCATCAATTCAGGTTACCGACCTTGCATCCAACCCTCTTGATCCTTCTTTTGGACTTAGGACCAGCCCAATGTACTGAGCAGTGCAGGAGAACCTAAAGTGAAGCAAAAGAAAGCATCTATTTGGGCTGCAATTGTTTGTCTATGACTTTGTTGTCTTCCCATTGTATTTAGAAGTCTTCTGAATGTTTTCTTCCAATCTCTTGGAAACCACTCAACTGCATGGGCCCACCTGTTGTCTGTACACCTTGTGACATGTCTAACCTAGTGGAACTTGGGCTTTGGTATTCTGTGATAACACTGGAGGGAGTGAAGTCCAATCGACTAGATACTGCTAAAAGCCTCATTACTCTTCTAAGTAGTCAAAACCTATGTTTAATAGAAAATATATTGGTATATAACAACATGGTAGCAGAATGACATAGGGAAGCAATATTTTTGAGTTAAATGTAGAATTTTAATCCATTGTGGCAGAATAATTGTTATCATCACAAATACACATTATCTCTTATATCAACATTACTTTATTAACAGTTTCTAATAAGTCTTTCTAATTTTGGCACAGTGCCAGCTATTTTGAGGAGAGAAGACAGTCAATTACATTGACCCCAGTGCTTAACTAGTAGTTATTTTTTCGACCTTGAAAGGATGAAATGCAAAGTTGATCTTAGAATTTGAACATGGGATGTAAAGCATACTAATGATTCTGCTAGCTCATCACTTACCACTTTTTTATAATGGTAAATATATTATTAAGTAAAGTGCAGGATAGCTGAATAGTTAAGAAGTTCAGTTCACACACACACACACGCGTGATATATAAGACAAGGCATAAATAATGGTCATTCCATATTTCTTTATTGAAGTAAATTTAACTTATAGCTGTCATTATAGGTTTGTTATTGATAGGTTTACTAAATTAGTCCATTGATCTAGAGAATTAATGCTACTTTCATCAGGGTTAGTTCAGTCAGTCAGATACCCAAGCTAGCAGGCCATAGTGGACAGCACTGGGATATTATTATATTCCACCTTGCATATTGTTAACCTATCCACTCAATTTTTACAAGGAAACTTCATGGATCAAGCACATCGATCAAACTAAAAGCTAAGAAAAATTTACTTATCCACCTATTTTATTTATTTAGTATCCTACTGTATTATTGTGCCTGATATGTAAAAACATCGTGTTTTTGTCAATTATTTTCAAAACCCTCCCAACCCTCATCACCACGGATACAAAGATGGTCCAAGTGCATGTGCACAGGCCACCAAGCTATGTTTGCATATCTGTCTGCCTCCGGTCTATATGTCGCGTCCAACCCTGGTCTATGTTCGGGCTGTCCCTGGTCTATATGCCCCAGCCATCCTTGGTCTATATGTCCTGTCTGTCCCTGGTCTATATGTCCTGTCTGTCCCTGGTCTATATGTTCTGTCTGTCCCTGGTCTATATATCCGTCTGACTAACAATCACCTGTGTGCCACTGCCATGTACAAAGCACTCATGACGGTGCCATGTAAAAGCACAAGCGCTGAGAGTCCAGTGCCGGTGGCATGTTAAAAGCACCTAGCACACACTGTAAAGTGGTTTGTGTTAGGAAGGGCATCCAGCTGTAGAAACCAAGCCAAATCAGACTAGAACCTGGTGCAGCTCCCCAGCTTGCCAGCTCCAGTCAAACTGTCCAACCCATGCCAGCATGGAAAACGGACATTATAGGAAAATGATGATGATATATATATAGATATATTATATCTATATATATCTATCTATCCATCTCTCTCTCTCTCATATATATATATATATATATATATACTATATATATACGTTATATTATGAAGGAAGATGGAAGAATAAAGAATATCTTGTCAAAAAGTTACTTTTCATTTATTTAAGACTGACAAGTTGTTTCAATTTGACCAAAAAGAATGGATTAAAGTAGCAGCAATCCATATTCAGTAAAT
Organism: Octopus rubescens; assembly: GCA_027564515.1. NCBI lineage: Eukaryota > Metazoa > Mollusca > Cephalopoda > Octopoda > Octopodidae > Octopus > Octopus rubescens. The sequence continues at coordinate 24,335,137 of JAOPUL010005356.1, forward strand.
GGGCAAATCTTATCAAGGAAAAATGTAATATTATGTTACATTAATGCAGTATTAATATAAATAATAATATGAGGAGTGCAGGACATACATAATGTTTGGTGACTTACCCACGTGAAAATTTTCAATAATCAGGATTAAACAGATCTAAGTTAATTTTCTCTATATTTTTTGACAAAATGAAAGGGTAATATTTCATGATCCAGCGACAAGAGAAACACTTTATAACGAATCAACAAAAATATTTGATAACCAAGGGAACACAAGTGAGACTAAAAAGTTATGGAACAACTGTGTGTTTATTGAAAATGAAACGTTTTCATACAATGGAGGGTATGAGACCAAAAAAAAAAAAGAAAAAAAAGAAAAATGATGTGAAATATAGGAAGCGACATTCATAAGACCAACTTCACTATAAATGCATAGAACAGCTGAAACAGTAAGAAAGCGAGTGAAAAATATTGATGACAGAATAAAAGGTGCAAAACTAAAGACTTTGTATACTTTAAAAATTTATAGTATCACCAACTAATACTAACAAAAGTTAAGCTCCACTTACAAACAAATAAAGTTTGCTGTGTAGAAATGGATTCTTAATTTAAATGGCATGATCAGAAGTTTGCATGAGTAAAGTCACTCTTGAAAATTCACTTTGTTTAACATCTCACACAAAATTTTCCTGAGAATGTTGAGAAGATCTATAAAGGGCCAAGCTTATCAGAATAACAGGAATATGACATAGGTATGCATGCACATGTAGAACTTGATGTGATATATGAATTATTAATGCATAAATAAATGCATCGCAACTAGTCAGGAAACTACTATTCAAATAAAAGCTGCTTATGGAAACATGTTTTGATGCGCTTAGATTGAGAGATACTGATGTGTTTAATGATTTGAAAATATGCCAAACATATCACACTGGCTCATGACATAGTAAAGCTAACTTTGAAACAGAAAGATTAAATGATGAAAGTAATTAGGCTGTAAATATCTTTGGAAAGAACAAAATCTGGTCTTGTCCAAAATGAAATTTTTAAACTTCTGAGTGTGAATGGAGTAAAAAAAATTGTTTTGTAAACCTTAAAAAAAAATTCATTTATAACAAGAATTTTAGTAAATGTCTAGCGTTGGGGAGTCAAACTCTCCGGTGGTAGACAATTACACAAAAATCAAGAAAATACAAACTTTTCATATCTGCATATAAATAAAGGTACCTCTTCTTCTGAATTACTTTTCTATCATTATTATGGCAAAAACACGTAAACGGTAGAACAAATGAACATTTAGCCTTTATCAATTACCTTGCTAAAGATTCTAAGGCATCAAAACTGCGAGACTTCTTGCTGAGAAACTGGAGTACTAAAACTTCGTTTGTTCTGTCATGTTTTTTTACCATTAGTGACCATTCCTTATATTCAAGGATGCCAGCGCACACATCCAAATTTTCTTGCCCGTTTATGTATATATTTTAAGGCTTAGTCAGAGGAAGAAGAGCAGATACCATAACATTTGAAAGACTTCCGAGACTGTTGGGAACTGGAGAGAGTTATTTACAAATCGGAGCCCTTCTCTGAATGCTTGCAAGGTACCAAGACACAAGGTAGTGTTAAACCGAACCACGAGTTAAGTCAAAAACTCGTAGTCCGTACAAATGGACTTCTGCATAATTCTCACCTATTCAGTTTCATTCACGTCTTGACCGACCTGAATGTATGGGGTTGAAACCCGAAACATGATTGGGAAGCGAATTTCTAAACCATACAGCCATTCCTGCTGATGACATTGGGGGAAGGTATGAACATTACAACTTTTAATTATCATCCATTAAAGTATTGTACAGTATTTATTCGTCATATGATTCTAAATGATACGAAATAGTTTTTTGTCAAGACTCAGGTCAACCCAATTAAGCAGGCATGATCAATAATGCTTCAGCATTAACAATTTATTTTATAATAGTGTCCAATTTTCATAATTTCGGTTAGGAGGAAGGGAATGTGCCCATGACCTTCGCAGGCCTTCTACTTATATATATACAGACATATACATATTTCTAAAAAATAAATTTATGCATAAAAAAATTATATGTAGGTCTACAACACTCACTTGGATAATCTGTTGATTGAAGTTTTTCCAACTCACTATATAACAACTTGGGACTCCTACAGCATATACACCTGTATTTGAGCGTGTGTATATAAATTAATTTGAAACTTAACTTCAGGTCGATCTTCTAGCACAAAATCTCTCCCCAGAATTCTGGATTCACAGTTAACTAAATAATCGTGATATATATCAACAAAAAAGAATGATTTATTTGCATAATTTGAGAAAATCTAAATTTCGTCTTGGGTAACCTTATAAGGTAAAACAATTGTTTTACCAACAACATGTATATATTAGATGTCTAATGAGACCAGTAAAAATCTTTGAATAAATCAAATGAAACATTGTTGCTTCGCAAAAATTTTCACATGGGTAGATAGTTTTAAGGGAAAGAAAACATACGATTGTAAGACAAAAAATAGTTTGGTGAATATGAAATGAAGTTGCAACAATCAGGAATCGAAACATGTTTCTAAAAAGCTTATTCAGATAAAGTAAAGCATAATTTTGATTAGAAATAGAGAACGATTCAACTTCAAAACTGACTAGTTTTTTCATTCATTCCACACAGTTTTTTTTCTTTTCCATCACGAGCTGAGAGGTAATACTGAAATTAGAAACGAAAACCACGCAATTGATGCCGAGTAGTGTCCGATATTTCGCAAACCATTATACTCATCGTAGTTGTTACATGAAGCAAAACTATATAGAAAGATTAATAACTTAAAAATAAAAGGCTTTTAACTTCATTAACTACCTTATTTTTTTTGTTTTCAAAACTGGAAATTCCCCCATTTTTTTTTATTATTACTTTTTTTGTAATATTTTCTTTTATTTGTTTCGAAACTGTTGCTATTCTGATAGCACTTCCTGCAAGTCAACACGTGCCCTCATTTAAACCTTCTTTCATTCTCATATCCCGCCAACCTTCAATTTTTATCTTATATTCCGCGGCAAATATGTTCACTCGTTACTTAACTCAGGTTAGTGTATTGTTGTTTGATACTAGAACAGCCCGCTTAGCAAAGGCATATGACCATCTCGTTTTGTTTCGGACAGTTTATATTCTTTTCTTTATAAGACAAGATATGAAGATTCGGTTGCTATTTGTAGCAAGTCGAGTGACCTCTTTAAGGCTCCTATGTGACTCGGTTTTGTAATAGCACGGTATATTCCAGGTTTGTTGATACAATATTTCACACAAACAAGGAATGATTTAGTTGTGATTTTATCTTTGCAACCGTTGTTTTTAACTACTTCTATAAACTTTTACGTATTTATTGACTTTTAATAATAAACACAAACCTGAAAATTGTAGATGAGTCCGAGCGATATTCGTACCCTTTTTTAATGACATTGCGTAAATGAATTTAAATTGCTACACTAAAACTTTGCTTCTTGTGTATATATTTATTTTATCTTATTGAGTACTGCTGCGGAGTCGTAGATGAACTATTAACATTCTAAATAAACGTTAAGAAACAAGTTAAAGAAGAAAGTATAGACCCTGATATACACCTGTCTTAAACAAAATTTCAAAAAGGAAAAAAAATTACTTTCGCCGAAGCATATTTCTTTTTATATCTTCATCAATTATTACAATTCCATTAATAAATGTAAAACATATACACAATTGTTTATATACATTTATTACAAGTTATATGTAAGCGTTAATAACAGAAGGGACATAACTCTATATTAACAACTTACAAAAAGTTGGGTGGATCAGCTGAAACTCCGCCCCAAGTGCCTGAATATCATCACGACCATATGTGTGTGTATTTTTGATATGTTGAGTTTGCAGTTGCTATTTTTATTTATTTATTTATTATTGCTTTGTGTTACTATCACATCTTTTCATTATTTCTTGCCCAAACAACGAGTTTGGGTATCTGGGATTGTTCTTTGTGAGGCGAGACAAAAAAAAAAAACAAATTTGAAAGTTCTGGTTCGTAGACATTTTCTGACAGTCTGGAGACCTCTGAAAATAATTATATATTTTCGGTTTTCATAAAATAATCGCAGACAGTACATTACCAGATTTGTAGGTCAACTAGAATACTTTTCAGACTTCTTTTATTGACTGTCAAAAACTAGATATTTTAAACAATTCGGATTATCTTGATCCACTAGTTTTGTAAAGATTCAAGCAAAACTCCAACTTAATAAGTTTTGACTCATCTTGCTTGGCGAATAGTTAGTGAAAACAACAACAATAACGAAAAGTAAATTACTAATTAAACCTTAAAACAGCTTTCAAAACAATTATCTAGATTTAAATCGCGAAATATGCAAGAATGTATATAAACACAAATAGGAGTATCTTGCAAGACCTACGGCTCATCTGCTGGTTTGTTTTAACTAAGGTTTTATCATTTTTAAAACTAGCCATCACAGGTAGACTTTCGCTGATGAGGTCACGTTTTTTTTTTCTTCTATTTTCTATTTTCAACCAGAATTAGTGATGTTGGCAATGCTTGTTTTCATCAGTATGGCTGTCATATTAATGGATGAAAATTTCTTACTTTCTACAAGTATATCAATGCCTAATTTACTATTAAGTTTTCATGCATTAGGTATCTTGGGTAATTTTACCTCAGTCATTTAAAAAGAATGATAAATACAATTAAAAGCAATCTCAGTGTTGGGATTGTTGCTTTGTTTTTTGTTACAGAATCATTTTATGAGCGTGGGCTAACATTCTATTAAGTTCTGAATGGTGTGAAAATTGCTCAATTATATGTGTATCATGACATGGAGTTTTATTCTTTTACTTGTTTCAGTCATTGGACTGCGGTCATGTTAGGGACCACGTTGAAGGGTTTAGTCGAGCAACTCGACCCCAGTACTTATTTTTAAGTCTCTGGCTGGATGCCCTTCCTAACGCCAACCACTTTACAATGTGTACTGGGTGCTTTTTCTTGTGCCACTGGCACTAGTGAGGTTGTCACGTAACTTGCAAGACAGATTTTATTTATATATACATATATATATATATATACACACACATACATGACAGGCTTTCATACAGTTTCCACCTATCAAATTCACTCACAAGGCTTTAGTCAATCTGGAGCTACAGTAGAAGATACTTGCCCAAGGTGCTGCACAGTGGGAGTGAACCCAAAACCACGTGGTTGCAAAGTGAGCTTCTTAACCACACAGCTATGCTTGGGGATTTCTAAAAATATAATTTCTAAACTTTTGATACTTATGAGCAGTTTCACTGAGATTAAATTTAGAGAAGATAAGAAAATCAACAAGTAATAGTAATCAAACATATGGTCATCTAAGAGGTTACAAAAGGCTAATTCCATTCTGACACTTATTAAGATATAATAGAATGTTTTTGTGAATATATTTCCATTACATGATATTCTGAATACCAAGCATCTAGTGGCCTGCTCAGTCTAGTTACAGTACATTGGTTATTGTTACCTGGGTTTATCCATAAAAGCTATAAAGGAAAATGGTTTATTTTATAACTAGTCATCTTATGAAATCTATTTACTAACATAGATTCTCAAAAAAGAATCAAATTTTATCAACAGGACAGGTTTTGAGAATGTGATTGATGCTGCTTTAATCAAGAAGTTTGTCAGAAGAACTTAGCCATGTAAAATTTTTTCAGTCTGTTATGAACCTTAGTATATTATAAGTAACTGATTGCTGGTATTTTTATCTTATATTTCTGTCTTAGGTAGAAGTGAAAATTCTTGTAATATTGAAAGCAAATCATCAATAAGTTAGAATTGTAGTAGGATTGTGTTATCTTTTAAAATCAGAAATATTGAAAATATTACAAGTTTGGTCAGGTTCATATTTATTTTGCCATCATATTTTCAGCTCATATTAAGAACTTTAGTTATTTTTGCCTATTCTACATTTAATGATTCTATTAAGGGACTGAATACATTAATTGGTATCTGCTGCATTTCTGTACTGTATTGTGTAATTTTCTTTTACTATAAATATGTGTCCAACCTATGCCAGCATGGACCATAGACATTAAATGATGATGGTGTTATTTTGATATCTTGTAGTTGCTACGCCATACAAAGTATATAGGTGTCTCCATTGCTCGGTATACTGAAGATGCTACATCTCTGCCAAAGTTTGAAAAATGTAAGTTACATTCTAAAATTTGTAAATTGGTATTACATACTCCTGATAAGATTTCAAAACTATTCTAAAGATTACAGCTGAATGATTGATATCAATAAAAGAGACCTTTAAATTATGTATTTATTTTTAACCTAGTTTTTGTGACCATTTGATTATTATTGTTCACTTTTCCATGCTGATTATATAAAGTCTGTGCATGGTAGTGAGGTGCAGAGTAGGAAGATCTACAGTCACTAGAGAAAAATTGTGTTAGTTTATTTGCTTGCATGTAAAGCAGAATGCCAAGAGTTGCAGAAGAGCTTGACATTATTGGTATCAACTGGTGATATGTATTGAAAAGACAGCTGTGTTGAGATGGATATATAACAACAATGGAAGAGGACCATGGAAAATATGGAAAGAAGTGATTTGTCATATCAAAGATATTTCATCTCACAAACAAGATGATAAAAACTAGAAAGTCAAAAATTGTGAGCTAAAGCAGAGAAACTAATTTCAGTTTTAGACTGAAGCAGAAATCATACTTTTTGCATATATTTTGTGTTAGATAAAAATGCTATAAAAAATGTCTTCCAAATTCTGGGAATTAAGATTGCAGCTCAGACTTAAGAAATGTTCCTTTTATAACATTTGTAAATGTAATTCAGGAAAAATAGCCTACTAAATTAAATCTTTTGAGTTCCAATTTAGAGTTACAAAATTATATATGTTGATAAATGAAATGCTTTTTATTTTCTATTCTCAGGTTTAAACCAAGTAAATTTGATTGGTCGAATTGGACGAGATGCTGAAGCTCGTGGCACAGAAAGCCATCCTGTTATTATATTATCTTTGGCAACAAGCTTTGTCTACTCTAAGCCTTCTGGTAAGTTAATTATATGTCATCCACACACAGACTACAATTTGAAATGTCTAAAGGACCGATATAAAAATGGAAAGTGGTGGGATTATTTTCGCAGCATGAAAAGTTTGCAGTTATTGTTAACAAGTGTCTATTTTCCATTCCACTGTGAACATACCTCACTGCATATCTTCATTTTACCAGTTGTCAAGCGGTGGTGGGGGACATACAGACACACACACACACACACACGCATATATATATACGTTGGGCTTCTTTCAGTTTCTGTCTACCAAATCCACTCTCAAGGCTTTGGTTGGCCCAAAGCTGTGCCCAAGGTACCATACAATGGGACTGAACCCAGAATCATGGGGTTGGGAAGCAAACTTCTTACCACACAGCCATGCTTGCTTTTTAAAAAGATTTTACCCATGGAGAGTATTTTGATCCCTTTTTAAGATCCAAATTCAGTCATGTGACCACTACCCAGAATTTTCGTCTTGACAAGTTCACACTTGGAACGAAAAGAAGCAAACGGCAAAGTTTATTTTTTGTGATTAAAAATTAAAGTTTTCATCAATTTATCTGTACCAGTGCTTTTAGAATGCAGCAAGTTTTGAAGAGAAGAAGAATATTATCATTTTGACTTGTCAAGAATTACCATTTGGGGGACATGATGCAACAGAAGAATCAAATAATAAGGGTAATTTTCTGACTATATGTGAAGCAGTAGCGGAATACAATGATTAAGATTGCATTTAGATTTTGTGAAGAAAAATGCCAACTGCACATTTTCTGGACTTTCAAGAGATATTCAAAATGAGATCATTAATTGTATACCTGCTACAATTGAAGGTGAAATTAAGGCAATGATTAAAAAATAGATTATTTGCTGTTGTTGTTTGATGAGATGGAAAAGCCTTGAGAAAGATTTTGGGGATATGTCAATGTCAGTAAAGATAAAAAAGCTGCATCACTGACAGAAGTTCGAAAATTTGTTAATGAATTCAACTGTAGCCAAAACTTCATTGTACAAACCTATGATAGCTGAGCATTTGAACGGAATGCAAGCAAGAACAAAGGTGATTTTTGGTGCAACCATCATATTTGGACATTGTTATGCACATTCACCTTAATTTGGTACTCTCTCAATTGGCTTCATGAATGTCAAATTTTCTTCCAAACTCTAAAAGGAATTTCAACCTTTTACAAAATTGACAACTTGAATAGCCCTACTGGATGAAATTGTTGGAAGGCGATTTCCAAAGTTACAAAAGTTTATCTCGACAAGTATCCATTTTGTCCAACAAAATTATTGAGTTTTCTGAGCTATTTTCAACCATATTACAAAATCCAAAGGATTGGGGTGCTTTGGAATTAGCACTGTCAAAGGGATTCATTGCAATTCTAGAAGATTTCCAGTTTAAATTTTTTTTTTTTTGTTTTTGAAACCATATTGAGTGGTAAGTGTGGGTGGTGGATGTGAGGCGGTTGTGACAGCTAGAGCAAGGTTGGAGGTGAAGTTTAGGGAATGTGGAGAGCTACTACACGTGAAAAGGTTTCCTTTGACGATGAAAGGAATGGTGTATAAGAGCTGTGTGAGATCGGTGATGCTGTATGGAAGTGAGA
>JAOPUL010005356.1:24352627-24362679 GCA_027564515.1 Octopus rubescens
AGAGGCAGGTGGAGGAGGAATGTAGGAGGGTTGGGTTGAGGATGGAGGATGCACTGAATTGGGCAAAGTGGAGGGAGAGGGTAAGGGTGATTGCTGCGGGTGTGAGGTGAATCCGGCCACCCCCGTTCACGGGGACAAAACCGGATTTAAAACTTTGGAAGAAGAAGATTGAGTGGCTCAGAGATTCTGTTTTCGAGTCTTCAAAAAATTTGCTTGATATTTTGAGGTGTATTCGTGAGGTTGAGAACTTCAAAAAAACAATTGGTTGATATTGTCATTTTTTGTGTAATTGTATTAATTGTAGCATGAGATTAGGCTGGCTGCATATATTACAAACAGAAGCAAAACTCGTAAACATTTAACGTTATATTTATTTAAGGGAAGGCTGAAAATGAATACATACATAAATTATCAAATCCTCACTGGTGGAGAGACTAGGACATAGGGATCAACTTAACTGTGATTGCTAAAATCTTTAAGATTTGAGACTGCCAAATTTTGTTGAAGCTTTGTCCTTGATTTGCTTGGTGAGAGCTGAGTTGTGTTCTCTTCGACTGACATGAGAGCTCTGGTTGATTGAGCACTAAACTGCTTAACTGGAGAAAAGGGTACAAATCTCAAGGAAACTTGAGATGATGTTCTAACTGGTAGTCTGATCTCCTGCAAACTGATTGCACGTTAAGATCGCATGCTCCAACTGTTGCTCACTCATGATAGTGAACTGATAATTTAGTGAAAAGGGTTAACTTCTTTGTTGGTCATAATGTGGCCTAGATCTTCGGTTAATTCACCAGGCCTGTCTCTGAGTTATACAACTGTTATATCAATGGCACCTTACTCACCAGAGAAGAACTCACTTATTTTATCTCTTTCATCAATAATTTCCATACTACATTGGGATTCCACTTCCAGTGTCTAAGACCTTCTTTGACATCTCTGTCACAGTTGATATCCACCTTTCTACTTCATCTTACAAACTCACTGATTCCCAATTTTAAATCAAATATTTGTCTTCTTACCCCATAAATTAAGGCTATTTGATTTCAGTTATTGTGTGGTAACTTAATAGTGGTTTAGCATACTTGTGAAAATTTACCATATATAAGTTATTTTATTAAGTTATGTGAAGATAAAAGAAAAATGAATGACAAAACATTTTGATATATTGATATTTATATTTTTGATTTAGGAGAAACCGTATCTAGAACAGACTGGCACCGTATCAGTGTGTTTAAAGCTGGACTTCGAGACAAAGTTGCTGCCTATATAAAAAAAGGGTATATTGTTTTATTCATTTTTTATTATCTTCAAGTCCAACAGTGTGAGAGAGGTTTTTGCCTGATGATTATATGACTGCAAATGTAATTTTAGAAAATTTCCATCAGGTTTTACCAATTTTTAGCTTTTACTTTTTATTGTGTCATTCATTAAATATAAACAATCTCTTAAATTCAATTTCATTCGATGGTTTGTGAATGCTACACTCATTTTGAAGATACGCTGTTTCAGTTTTAATACAGTATCAATGACTCATATCCTACCTGTGTTTGATGCTAAATAGTTATCCAAAGTAGTATACTATACATAAATACCTTTAAGATACTCAGATGGGAAATTTATAGCAACGTTCGTAGAGGCTGTCTTATTGCCTTGATATTTGATGAGTCTCTTACATATAGCTTTAGATTTATTGGGAAGGGATTAGCAATGCAAATTTATAGTTTAATTGTATAGTCAGAGAAGTGTAGAATCTATGACTGTTTGCTTTTTCACGATACCAAAACAAGTGGGAGGAAAGCAAGTAGTTATCCTCAAACCATAGACTATGTTGAAAAGTTTGTCACTAAGGCATCCAAGGACCAGGTGGTGATGTAAAAAATGGGTGATGGATTATGTCTAATTCTTTAGCATTTTAACCAGCTGTATCCGGCCCAAATATTCTACCTGTTTTATGTTCAAACCAACCAGATCCTACATTCTTACACTTATACTACAATGTCACATCATCGAAATCTTGAAGCTATGAGATATTGCATGATTAATTTAAAAAGTGTGACTAAATAAACATGTTTGACAGGGTAATCTGAATGCTAAAGAATTCAAGCAGCTAAATGCCAGGATCACTAATTTTCTTGTTTGACATGAAAATTTCACTCGCCAGTCCACCATCTGGAAATGATGAAGGGTAAGGCTGACCTTGATGAGATTTGAACTCAAAGTGCAGTAATTTGAATACAAACTCAACTTTACTGGGAGTTTACTTCTGCTGTTTGAAACCCTCCTTAAATAAAGCATCTGTTAATGTGAAATTAAAATTTCTGGATCCTAGAGATGGCTAAGACAATAGAATGCTGTACTGGATACATTATTTCAATCAGTTTAGTTTTTTACTGCTCTCAAGTTCAACACATTCTTGTAATATGCTGGAGTTTGATGCAACCTAAGTACTTTCAGACAATTACATATATAATGGTGAGAACTTTAGATACAGTTTACCATGCTTCCCATTGTTTCATTTCTGATGCTACTGCCTGATCAATATTGCATATTAAAGGCTATTTTACTGAGCTACCCCTCTCTGATTAATAAGAACTAATAAGTTTGATATTGATTTTTAATTATTATATTTGCTGAAACTTGATTCTTATCTCATTTAACTACCTTTTTTTATATTATTCAGTGTTTTCTTAATCAAGAGGGGTGGGGAAATGCTCATGATATCTGCAGGGAAATTGAAGGTCTGGTTCAAATGATTGCAATTGAGTGAACTCTGATAAAGGTACCCAAGGTTTGGTGATGGTGTTAAACTAGGTGACATGTTAGGCTTGCTCCCAGATTCTCTTACGCGCAAATTTTATATATGTATCTTTCAAGTAATCCTCTTTCTTCTTTTTAGTGACCGTGTGTTTGTGAGTGGCACTCTTCAGTATAATGAGTATTGGGATTCAGGCAATGTACTACAGAAGTCTACTACAATTATTGCAAGTAAGTATAGGGCAAATACATTGATTTAGGATGCTAAACTAGAGCCACAGCTGGTCAAGCTAATTGTGTTATTGGTTTCAAAAGGGCTTTTTCCTAACCCATCGCTTATACAGTGTAGTATCCATAGTTTAGTCACTTAACTCTCATTTCACTTATCTCCATGTAAGTTGCACTGTGTGTTGTACAGTTCACCTCTGTAAATTGTAGCCATACGGTATAATTGGTGAGTGTTTTGTTTTGCAGTTCTATGACTACATTATTTCATGAGTTGACTCAATAAAAGCTGGGCTACATTAGGCTGATTTACCTTCATCATCATCATCGTTTAGCATCTGTTTTCCATGCTGGCATTGGTTAGACGGTTTGACTGGAACTGGTAAGCTGGAGAGCTGTACCAGGCTCCAGTATGTTTTGGCTTGGTTTCTACAGCTGCATGCCATTCCTAATGCCAACCACTCCAAGCTATCTCCTGCTTGAAGCCCATTAAGTTATTTCTATTTATTGGCACCTGTGCCGGTGATATGTTAAAGGCACCTGGTACACTCTGGAGTGGTTGGTGTTAGGAAGGGCATCCAGCTGTAGAAACCAAGCCAAAACTGAGTGGGGTCTGGTGCAGCTCTCCAGCTTGCTAGTTTCCAGTCAAATCGTCTAACCCATTCCAACATGGAATGCGGACGCTAAATGATGATGATTCAGCAATACAGTTCTGTTCACACAGCTCTCCCATGTAGCTTTCTTGAGATGACCTCAATACTTTCCACTCAATACAGAACACAAGATTGATCATGTACTGAGCTGGTTCTCACATCTCTGAAACTGAATTTCATTCATTGAACACTTTTATAGCAAGTTGCCAACCACTTTGTATATAATTACCAACTTCCCATGAGGTGTGATTTCTTAGTGTAATGAAGGCAACATGTTTTTGAAGTCAGATCCTCTGAAATAGAGATAGCTCTTTGTCTAACAAGTCATTCACTTGAGTTCTAGTACCACAGTAAAGATAATCAGTTAAATTAAAAGGATATCCAGATGTAAAAGCACTTTCATACAGTTATGTAAAATACAAAAGTCAAATGGTTATTATTCCAAGAATTCCTTTAATTTGTTCTGTTCTAACATTTCCCATTTTAAAGTGATTCCATCATTTACATTTCAGATGATATGATAAATTTAACCAAGAAATACTTGAAAGATGATGAAGAATTGGATATGTGATCTAAAACCATGAACTCTTGTTCGGTTCATTACAAAAATTAGAATTATTTGCCTCAGCAAAACTTTAAAAGGAAACTGCAATATTGAGTAAATTTTCATTAATTGCTGATATCAATATTAACATCAATGAGAAAAGCAACACCAGGTTGATAATAATAATAATAATTGCACATAAGCATAAGGCCAGACATTTTGCAGAAATTAATTAAATCAGTCCCAGTACTTGACTGGTACTGTATTTTATTGACCCTGAAAGGTTGAAAGGTAGAGTTGACTTCAACAGATTTGAACACAAAATGTAAAGAGCCAGGGTAAAAACTGCAAGGTATTTTGTCTGATACTTGTTAGGCTCTTATCTATGGAAAGATTTTCTTCATTTAAAATGAGTTAACAATTATGTAAAAAGAAAAAAAGCATTTATGAAGCAAAAAATTATAACCAAAACAATGTTACAAATACACTGGATTTAAATAAGTAAAAAAAAAACGAGTGTTTGTGGTTGTTAAGAAGACTAACTACCATAGTTTCAGGCAACTAGACTGTTGTTTGTTCCTATTCTTCCATACGATATTGACCACTCTTACCTGTTTAATCTAAAGATGATAATAATAATGATGGAAACCATACAACAAAACAGGAAGTGTGCTTAGATATTAGCTAACAACTTAAATAGCAACATTTACTTATCGGTATTTATCTTGAGTAAACTGCAGCCAATTTGTCTTTGAATATCTGTTTTCCTTAATCAAGCTGATTAAGAAAAATTAGTCATATATGGAGCATTAAAAAGTTAAGATTGACTCTGCAGTGATAGAAAAATATCAATTCTTAATGCTACTTCCAACATATATATATATATATATATGGGAGACAACTCCATATCTGTTTCTGCCTGATTGGGCATCATCAGCAATAGTTCAGTCATGCTATAAGTTGCTAATATCTTACCAAGTAGCTGAGTAAATATATAGAAATGTTTATTTGTTGGCTTAAAGAAGGAAAAAGTTTCCAGGTATCTATCCACATTGTAAATATTAGTTAAGTGGGTGGAAGAATATTTAATACATGAATTGTTTCATGTACTATCTAACATATAGATGGCAAATCAGAATTGATTAATTAAAGGAAGTTAATTGTTAGTTATAAATTGGTTAAGTAGAATAGTTAAGAGAATATATATTCATATTTGCTCCCACTGAGGCTGTCCAACAGTTTATATAAATGTGTGTGTGTGTGTGATGAAATGATGTCTCCACAACCAACAAAGCCTTATCAAACTGGTTCTAGGTCCTGGATTCATCTAAAGGTAGAAGATAAAGTTTCCATTAGGCAATATGCATGTGCAGATATGATTTCTGAGTGAACTGGGGTACATCAAATTTAGTGCACTTCCTAAAGAAAACCTTCAATAAATATGTACACATAAGTACATGAATATATGTTAAGAATTGTATTACAATAATATATTTTAAACTAACTTTTATAGTCTTCACTGAATCTTGGAAATTTTGTAGATAAAGTTTTTAAAACATACTTTTTGCAATGAGTTATATTGGCTGAATAGTCAAGGTGTGGTACTGTTGATTGAAAAACCAATTCTAAAACATGAACTCAGTTTGTTTATAAAATATTTATCTGATGGCACTATATTCCTAGCATATGCAGATTGCATTTTATTATTGAAGGAAATTATGATCATTTATTCCCTTTAGAAATAAAAGGTTTTGTATGATATAGACTCTGATATAAATAAAGATCTGCAAAACAAAAATATCTTGGGCAATGAGGTTATTAGTTTTTGTTTTGTGGTTTATATAGCAAGTTTTAGAAAGTTATTTGTTTTGATATGTTATTTCCAGATAGCTTTTAAATCATAATTTAAACATTCTGGCCAAAAAACAATGAGCATTGTGTGACCAAATTGAAACTGTTTTACTATTTTAATACTTCTTTTCAATGGACAAATGATTCCATAAACTGTATAAAAGTGGTATTGTAAAAGCTGAAGCCTTGCTATTATAAAATGCAAGTTAATTATACTAGTATGTAAAATACAATGTAAAATCAAATCACTATCTCTATTTGGTAATAAAACATTTTTAAAAACATTATTCGCAATGTTTGAATTGTATCTCATATTTGAAATAAATTTCCTAAAGAAATATGCCTTTTCTATTGAAAAATGTCCAATATATTATTTTCTCACATTTAAATGTTTTGCAAATGTGCACTTCTTATTTCTGCGCCTACATTTATGACTGGAAATAAAACTGCAGCTGGTGCTCAAGAATCGTAGTTTTGCTATGTTTCATCATAAGAGATACACATACTTGCTATTTGTTCCATTTTTAAATTATATTGATGAAAAAGAGCTTAGTTCTTGACATTTATTTTCTTTTCTAACTAAATATTTTTGAAATAAGTGAAAACTTAAAAGAAAAGTGAATATGTTTAGGACTTTGAAGTTTGCTGCAGATTATAAAATTAAATTTTTTCTTGAGCTGCTATGTGCTAATTTCAGATACAGTTAAATTCAGTAATTATGAAAGATTTTTTTTTAAATGGGTGAAAAAAAATGAAATTTCTATGAATTGGTGTTATTACCTTTTCTGATTCTTACTGTCTATGGTGTTAGCATATTGCCTGAGGCATGATGTGGACAAGTTTAGGAAAAAAATCACCTTTGTTTTTAACTAAGAGTAGGTTATGTGACCGATGTGTCACAAATGGCAGTAGTGAATGTTGAACACTTGCACTGACTGAAGAAGAATGAGTTGAGTATGAGTCATTGTATAAGTGTAAACTTAAGAAAGTGAGTGAGTGTTCAATGACAACAGCTACTGATTATATACCTGGAGGCTGTACGGATTTATGTAAAACAGTGTCTGCCATAATAAGGCAAATGCAGTGAAATTAGAGCAGTTTCATTTTTCTTTTCTTTCCATATGTCATGCATTCTTCTGACATTCCTTGTCAGCTGAAACAAACAACTTCATAGGCTGGTTTTTGTTTCAAAAATATCTTTTTAAATAAAACTTATTTTTGTCTGACTATTTAAGCCTTCCTTATGCAATAGGATTTCGCAGATGTAATTGACTATACAGGATATTTTGTCCTAAGTAGTAAAATAGAATTCATATGAGAGACAAGCCATCAAAGTTGATTGTACACATTAATGTACTTACAGTTAGTTCTCTGCAATATCTTTCAATGTTGCACAACATTTTGCTTGGTCACTTTCATGATTAATAGAGTTTCTTTAAATTGCTTCAGATGCCTTACATTGCTTCTTTTGTTTTACAAACATACTTCTATTTGACAATTTTGGTGTCGTCTTTCAGTTTAAAGTCTTTTTTTAATTATTGGCAATAAATGTAGAATTGCTTGTATTAGGTAATATAAGTACTTCTGTCTAGTTTCAATTGTTGAAAGAAAATAAATATTGTTCTGAACTATCAATCTTTGAGGTAAGAAAAATATCAGTAATATGACCTATGCTATCAAAAAAAGTACCCTGCTATTATTTTCAATGAGCCATTTGTATTGGAAGCTGTAGAATAATGGTTTATAAGGAAATTTGAGCTTAGAAACATCTGTTTCACATTGAGAAAGCATATTTTTAATGCAACATGACTTTGTAATTGCTATGCAAGTGATACAATACAAGTAATCCAGAATGCAAAAGCAAACCAAATGTGATTGACTGGTTATCTTCTTTTGTATATTTTAATAAAGCAATCAAATGGTTCCTTATAAGGCAGTTCAAATCTAAGTGTGACATTCTCAAAATAGCCAATCATCAAGAATTTACTTGTACATAATTATTTTTGTGATTTTGGTTAATTGCTACACTATTAAATTTTGCTATAATGAAATTTCCTTCACAGAGGAAATCTAAAACAAAATATTGGTTTATGAACTTTGACTTCAAATTTTCTGTTATGAAGTGAAAATCCTCAAATTGTCTTTTTTGTCTTATCAATAAAGTTAAATTTATATTAGTTGAGAGCTAATCTATTAGTGGAGATGAACAGAAGAATATGTACTCAATATCAGATGATTGTGTGTGAATTATTATGTATTATGCAAATTCACAGTCTGAACGACATAGTGATACTGTGGAGTCCCACTAGGATAGTAAGTCTGTCAACATTCATTCAATTGACAAAAGTTCTTTCACCAACTGAATGACTGTTGGATATTGGAATTGAGACTCGCATTGTCTACCTGCAGAAAAGTGCAGTCTTGTGTTCTGCAAAAATACTAAGAAAGATTTTTGAGAATTGAGGAGACTTGTCACCAAACATCAAAATAACATCCCTGCTAACTAATATAGCATGTAACAGTTTTAATAATAATGGTTTTAAGTTTTGGTACAGGGCCAGCAATTTTGGGGGAAGGAGGAAGTTGAGTACATCGACCCTCAGTACTTGATTGGTACTTATTTTATCAACCCTGAAAAGATGAAAGGCAAAGTCGGAATCTGAACTCAGAACATAAAGGACTGGGAGAAATTTGTCTAGCACAATAATTCTGCCAGCTCACTGCCTTAATAATAATAATAATAATATATCATCATTATTTAATACCTGTCTTCCATGCTAGCATGGGTTAGATGGTTCAACAGGTTCTGATGAGTTGGAAAACCATGTCTGCTTTGGCATAATTTCTATAGCTGGATGCTCTTCCTTATGCAATAGAAGTAACTTGGGATAGAGTGTGTGGGTTGGTAGTTGAGCAGGGCTGAGTGTGTTTATTGTGGTGCCATCACAAGTGAGGATATCTTGCAACTTGTATGACTAAAGGCTTAAAATGGGCCCCTAGAGAGAGGGTGCAATGATTCTCAGCAGGGATATGAGTGTGAGTGAAGATGAGAAAAAACAGATTTATGGCTGTGAGAGGGTAGCTGTAGAGAAAGTAACAGAGGAGACACTACGGGGGGGGGGGGTAAATGCCAGGGAGGGGTGTTAGAAAGGAAAGGTGATAAGTGTTACATGTGGGCATGGGAGAGTCAGGGCTGTCCTACATTATAAAGGTGTGAGGGAAAGGGGAAAAGAAAACAGATGAGAGTGGCGAGGAATCCAAAGAGAGTCATTGAAAGCAAATGAAGTCTAGGTAGTTGGGGTGGGTTAGAAGGAAAGAAATGAGAGGCAGCGTCAAGGATATGGGGAAAACAGTGAGAGAAAATGAAAGTGGGGGGGGGGAGTAGGTGAGTGCAGTGAGACCAATGATAGAAAGAGAGGCTGGAAGGTACCATAAAGGTAAGGGGAAGAGAAGAGTGTGAATGCAAAGAGAACATTTAAGATGGTGAGTGAAATGGGTAGATGAATCAGTGGGTGAATGTAGTAAGAAAGAAAGGTAGGTGTGAGGGAGGGTGGTGAAATAAAAGCAAGAGTAACTGTGGTTTGCAATAGAGCTAACCTAGGATAGAGTGTGTGGGTTGGTAGTTGAGCAGGGCAGGTAGGGGAGCCTCTTATATTTGAGCATAGAGAAGGACAAGGAGGTCAGAGTGATGCAAAGTGGATGACGACAATGCAGTTTGCCCAGGTGGTGGAGAGATGAAGCTGTGAGTGATGAAGAATGGGAATCATGAAGGGGGGAGTGAGTATACAAAGTGGAGGGGAGAGAGCCTATAAAGAATTGCTAGGAACAAATATATATATATATAACTCTTAACTTTTGAAACACTATCATGAACATATATTATGATATGTGTTGGTAAGGCGGCGAGCTGGCAGAATCGTTAGCATGCCGGGCAAAATGCTTAGCGGTATTTAGTCCATCTCTACGTTCTGAGTTCAAATTCCGCCGGGGTCGACTTTGCCTTTCATCCTTCCGGGGTCGATAAA
>JAOPUL010005356.1:24408306-24419298 GCA_027564515.1 Octopus rubescens
AGATTATAATTTGGTTTTGTAGATCTACAAAACCAAATTATAATATAAAATAAAAAATTTTTTAGAACTACAAGTGACGTCATTCTTTTCCTTTTTTCAAATATACCTAACTGTACCAAGGATTTCACAAATTTTCAAATATATACACACACACACACATATATATATATATGACCTCTAGTATTTTGCAATGATAGTGTGTATACTTGCAGGTAAGTTGGGATTGAGAAAATTTAAATAAACGCATAATTGTGTATGTGTATATACACATACATATGTATATACGGGTAGAAATGAGGACATATGTGTGTGTGTGTGTAGATATATTGAGTCTATATCTATATTTGTGTGTGTGAGCTATGTATGTATTTGTACATATTTGTATGTGTATATGTACATACATACGTATATATGGGTAGAAATGAGGATATATGTGCGTGTGTGTATGTGTAGATATATTGAGTGTATATATATATTTTGTGTGTGTGCTAGTATGAATAGTAGCCACAGATAGATCCCTTCATGCTTATAAGATGCCACGCTTAGATAAAGAATAGCAAGCAGCTCATATATATATCAGGGCAGTTGACAACACACTGTGCCAGACATATCCCTCTTTAAATGACTTTATAGCCAATTTCCTTTAAATTTTCTTCTTCTCCTTTTTTAGCCCCCCCCCCAGACAATCCCTTTGTTTTTTTTTAATCACCCCCAACAACTTCCCACTTCCCCAGTCCTAATTGCTAAAATAACGATGCTATGTCAGAGAGTTTGAAGCCGGCATAGTCATTTTGTAAAATGTCCATTTTTGAGAGAATATTCTATTATAATCAATTTTCATTTCATTTCTTTTTTCATCTGATGAAGACGGCCTTTTGACATGATGTAACTCGTTGATAATCAATAAATGCTCATCTGAAACAGCTGTAGTGAACCTAAAAACCATCTGTGTTATTCTATTTTAATATATATATATAACTTTGATAACTTAGATATGTTTCGACCAGTATTGTCCCAGGCCATGTCTAACTTAATAGCACCACATTTACATATATATACATCATCATCATCCTTTAACGTCCGTTTTCAATGCTGGCATATATATATATATATATGTGTACATACATAGAAGCATCATCATCAGCATTATCTTTTCACATCTGTTATCCATGTTGGCATGAGTTGGACAGTTTGACAAGATCCAGTGAACCACAGGACAGTGTTGAGCTCCAATGTCAGCTTTGGTATGGTTTTTACAGCTAGATTCCCTTCCTAATGCTAACCTCTTTGCCATTTGTACTGGGTGCTTTTTTGTACCACTGGTGATCAAATAATTTGCAAAACAGGAAAAGAATAGGGTAAAGCGTCCTTAACTAAGTGGTGGTAGGGTAGTACTTGTGTGTGTGTGTATGTGGGGTGGGGGGTTATGCTAGGTGTTGAGAGGCTAAAGTATGATAGAGGGACAAACCTAGGTCTCTCTCTCACTCTCTCTCTCTCTCTCTATGTATATATATAGTAGACGTACAAACATGTCAAATTTACTTCTCCATAAATTAAAAAAAATGATGAATGCCCTTTATCCATTTTCAACTGTTATTGGGAGTCTCTCATCACAGGTGTTTGTACACACATACACATACATTTATACATGCATATATAGTGAAAGAGGACATCTATGGACATTGATAAGGAGTTTGAAAATCCAGTACCCAAGATGCGCTTTCAGCTTCATACCCATTATTATTGGAGCCACTGGATAAGTACCAACTCGTCTGAAACAAAGTATGGCTGAACTTGGGTTCTTGTGGAGAGAATGCAAATCCTTAATTCATGCACTACAAATGATCAAAGTATCTGGGACTATAAAAATGTGCAAGAACTTCTCAAGATTTAAAGTATGATGATCAAAACAAGATGCTTTCCTTCACAACCTTGCTACCAAGCAGGTAGACAGTCAAAATTTATTCTAAATTAAAAAGAAAAAGTGAACATACATATATACATGCATACATACATGCATACATACATACATACATACATGCATACATACATACTTACTGCAAATGATCACGATATCTGGGACTATAAAAATCTGCAAGACCATCCTAAGATTTAAAGGATGATGGTTAAATCAAAATACTTTCCTTCACAACCTTGCTACCAAGTCAGTGGCCAGTCAAAAGTTTACATTAAATTAAAAAGAGAAAGAGAACATACATACATACATATATGCATGCATACATGTATATATAGGTCTTTGAAAAACACTTCAAAGGGAAGAATTAAATGTAGGATAGATGGACAGAAGTGTCATGAGACTAGGAAAGGCAGAGAATGCAAGAGCAAGAGGTGATATAGGTTTCATCCTAGGTGAAAGCTGAACATCATATCCTGCAATATGTTTTCATCATACACTGGGATGTTAAACGTTAATCTCTCTGGAAATACCACACTCAAAATCATCCAGCCCCAGTTTCCTACATGAAACAGTGAGGATGAGGAAGTGGAGGAATTCTATCAAGATCTGGAGAAAGCGCTTGCTAACAAATCCACTTACACCATCATGATGGGAGATTTCAATACAAAAAGAGTAACAGAGTGAGAAACATGTTGAAAAATTTGGATTGGGAGAGAAAAATGAAAGAGGAGAACATTTAGTTGCCATAGCAGAAGCAAGAAGATTTTAAATTTGGAATAACCTATTCAGGAAAAGATCTGGAAAGAGATGGGTTGGATAACTCCGAATGTTCAGCTCCAAAAAGAGTTTGATGACATCCCAGTTGACAAACAATGTATCCTGCAGGACCATTCAACACTGGCAGTAACCATTGCTTGCTATGAGGGAAGAGTGCCATCGATGAGATTAGAGAGAATAAGGCATTGCACATCAATGATGAACCAACATATCAAGGTCTTCAATGTGGTGCAGCTGCAGGTTGTTTTCAAGAAGGAAATTGAATGGAAGCATATTGTGACCATTAATGTATGTGGACATCTGACAGTTTGGTTGATAGAGCGATAGCCTATTTTGTTTTGTTTTTATTCACGGAACTTTATTTCTCATAGATTTTTGATCTACTGGGATGTTCCTGGATCTGAACATAGAAAATTTCATTTAAATATATGGTGTCCTTCAAATTAGTCTTCATCCACAGTTCCCATGAAGTTGAAAATATTACTACTAGTAATAGACATTTTCAGAATGAACTACTAATACACAACCTCCACATTATTTCTCCCTATTTTGCACTTCTGAATCTATTTATAAACATAGCGTAGGTAGACTGCTGAGTCAATGGAGTATGAAACAATAGGCTGAGTTGGTGGTTCATATTTTGACACTGTCTGTGTCTAAGACACCTAGCTTTCTCTCTCTGGAGATCCTGCTGTTTGCTTCTTCATTGATGTTTACTGTTCTTGAGAGTATACTACTGAGGTAGATGAGCCTGTCAATGGTATTTTTTTCTTTTACTCACTGTGCCTGAGATTCTCATTATAGATTTTTGGTAGCTGGCCCAGAGTATGACCCCATTTTCTTTATGCATATTGTAAGACCAAAATTGTTACTGACCGATTACTACCAATGTTAAGAGAGCAATCATTAGCATAAAGGAAGTCCCTGAGAACAGCTTCTTCAGTGACTGCTAGTATTGCATGACTTTCCATCTGTACAGTACCTAATGCAGATGCTTAAGTTACTGCAGTTAAAAACATCAATCATAACTGCTGAAAGACATCATGCTGAATAGTATAGGTATTAGCCCTGATTGATGCCATTTATTACTAGTAAGTTACCAGATGCTGCTCCATCATCCAATACCTGGACCATCATGTCTCACAGAACTGTTAGACCATAGTAATAAACCTGCTGAGCTGCTAAACTTCATGATCATTCACAAACTATTCCTGCTAACCACATCAAAAACCTTTGTCAAGTCACATCTTTAAAAGAGTTCAACACTGTGCTTGACTCTAATAAGTTACTAACTCAAAACCAACACAATTAGCACAGTTTGATTCACAGTAGTGCCTAAACAGCTGAAAGCAAAAAAAAAAAAAAACTGTTGCTGAGAGTAAGCATTCACTCTGCAAAGTTGGATCTACCAATACCCCATGCCTTGCACATAGAAGTGAATTCTTGACCTAGGTAGGTCTCATAAGCTACCCCTGGACCCACAAAACCAGACCAGATCTAACATACAAGTCAAACAAGTCTTGTCATCTGTGACAATGAAAGATGTACAATAAGTAATTTATTACTGAAAAGAATGAAGAATATTTCCAAATTGATAGAGAAAGTCTCATAAACATGTGTATATTAATGAGACTTTGCCTATTAATTTAAAATTTAATAAATGAAATAACCTGTCAGATTAGAGACTCTGATGCACATAGACAGACAGCTCTGCCAGGAGTTCCCATAACAGACGTGGTTGGAGGCTTTGTTAGTGTTAGTGGCAACAACTGTCCTCAAGAGAAGTGGCCATTAGTGTATGCTGTTGGAGAAAAGGTTTTTAATGGATTAGGTGGATAGTTTTATATATTTCCATGTCTCTACACGTAGAGCAAATTTCAAATGTTGTAAGTACAGAGGCTAACCTCAGTCATCCTATTAGACTTAAGTGACTGAAAAAATTACAGAACATGAAAGTCATGGGTATTTGCTAGTGAGGAAAGAGGATTAGAAAAAGAGATTCTGGGAGTGGAGTCATTCAGTATTTGAGCAGTATGGGATTTGAGATAACATAGGTAGCAAATAAAACTGCCTTGATTGGACAGTTTCTGTACACTGAGTTTCTGCCACAAGAAGAAAGACATAGGAGTTTTTTTTTTTTTGTAAAAACTGATTCCAATCAATGAGATGGTACTGAATTCCCATTTTTGTAGTGTTAAGGGAATGTGAGACAAATTTACCATTGGACAGTTATGCCATTTTGTTGCAGCTAGCTTTTCAACAAGAAATGAAATGGAGGAATGCAAGCCAACAGAGTACTTGTTAATTTTATAGTGCTGTCATCTTATATAATGTAATTCTGAACAATCATGTCATTGGTGAGAATATTAAAAATTAATCATCAGTATATTCACCATTGCTTTCAGTAACTAGTCAATAAGTGTTTGGATACCATGTTTATAAAATTCCACAGTCTTTTACTCGAAATAAGAGATTAATTCATTTCAGCCTCCTCTCTTGAAGTTAGTATAAGTCCATTTAAGTGGTTTTGTAAACTCCTAAACAAAAGACAGTCAGAAGGAGCTTGGTAAAAAGAATAAGGTGGATAAAGCATGGGATGCTGTTAAAAATGAGTTCACTACATTTGCCATGGTACCTTTTATATTTTAAGCTTTTAAATGAAAACAAGTAAGCAAGCAAACATACAAATAGGAATACAACTCCATCAAATTAAATACAAACACAATTAAATACACTGTAAGGTGGTTGGCATTAAGAAGGGCATCCAGCCATGGAAGCTGACATTGAAGCTTGATGCAGCGTTGCGGCTCACTGGATCCTGTTAAACCATCCAGGTCATGGCAAAATGGAAAATGGACATTAAATAATGATGATAATGACAAGGTCCCCTAAATTCTTTAAAACACCTTTTTTTTTGTGCAGGCAAAGTGTTCGTGACGAATCAATGTGTATGCTAGGCTATAGTTTACATTTAAATTTTCCAGTGCAGATAAAGAAATATAAATGGGTATTTCTAAAATTCAAAGTTACTTGAAAAGCTAGGCTTTAAATAATACTGAATCAGTAATAATATATTTAGTATAATGATATTCTCTCAGTCATACTTTTTTCAGTAGGTTGCAGGTTCCCTACTTCTTGTCTAATACATTCTAAAATATATTTTTTTGTATGTAGAGTTTTCAAAATGTAAAGACTGAAATATGAAAGTAAATTTAAAATATATACATCATCATTTAATGTCTGCTTCCATGCTGGCTTGGATTGCTTGGTTTGACAGGATCCAGTGAGCCACAGGGGGACACTGAGCTTTAGCGTCACCTATGGTAAAGTTTCAATTACTTTACTAAGGTTGCCAAGTAACTTGCATGGTAGAACAAGAACAGAGAAAAAGGAAAGGGCTCCTGCTATTAAGTGGCAGAGGTAGAAATAAAAATAAAAATTTGCCTGTAAAACTCTCTTTTTTCCCCAATATATACATTTTAGTTAAATATTTATGCATTCATACCAAAGTTTCCAGCCTTTAACTGATTGCAGGGTGACATCTTAGAATACAAACTTGTTAGTTTATAGTAATAGATGATCAGAGTAGTTCCTCTACAATCAGATGAAAGGAATGGCTCCACTTGCTATATGGACATGGACTGGAAGGATAGAAAAGAAGGAAAAGCATTGTTTAATCATGAAAACCTAAATACCTTACTGAATTATTGCATATGGAGTTACTTCAGACAAAAAAAATAAAAACTGTAATAAGTGCTGAGGGAGAAAATGATTCAATAAATGATTTATATTTTTCTGATTTATATTAAACATTGCTTTTTTCTTTACCCTGTTAGTTATAGGCTTGGGAACAGGGTGTGTAGGTGCACCCCCTAAAATTTTGCGGGGCAATGAAAATACTTTGAACACCCTCCTGAAAAACCTCATCGCCAAAACAAATGAGCATAAAAACATTTTTGAACTGATTTGAAATATTACTTTTCCATTATTGGATTTATCTGATTTGATTGATGTACAAATATAATAATAATTATTATTATACCAGTGTTTGTTTTGATATTAAGATTGAAAAACATCAGCCATTTTTGTGAAAAAATTAGGACCTGGGTCTCCCCCACCCCCCGGAGAAAATTTCATTCCTGCACTTATGCTGTTAGTGCTCACTTGATGCATGGAGCAAGTTTTTATCTTTAAAACCTTTAGGTTGCAGTTGATAATTTGTTAGAGAATACATAGGAAACATAGTAGCAGTTGTATGTCTATACTTGGAAGGAAGCCTTGCTGTAAAGTGATAAGATGAATGGACTTGAGAATATTCTTGACTTCTAAAGTTGTTAATATTCTTGACACATATAATTCTTGTTTTCTGATCCTTAAAATCCAAATAGAGCATTCATTCCAATGTGATTCTTCAAACAGAGCCATGACAATTTATTAAAACTTATGTACCAAAGAATCTTTCATTTTAGATTCATGAAAATTTTCAAATTCTAATTTTGTAAATAGATATCAACTCTTTGACAGCTGAGTTTATAACTTTAATTTTTATTATAGCAAACAATTTGAAAGTGGAAGGCTCTCTTTTCTGTCATATAAACTTGGTGTAAATTAAATCTAATTGTAATGAACACATATTGAATATCAGTGAGCCAAAATAATGACCTAAATAACATTTGAAGAATATGAGGGAAAGCTTTTCTTTCCACCAACATTAAACAACTTCTGATTTTTTCCCCCCCAAGTGCTACACCTTCCCATTTTGTTATATGATGAAAATACATTAGTTTTATAATAAAGATGAACTTATATTTTCTTTATTGTTCATTCTTCTCAGGAACATTAATTAATGATGACATCAAAAACATCACGTGCCACTGAACAAGCATCACCTGACACCAAAACAGTGTAGGACATTCTATTTCGCTATTCGCCCGCCATTGGACTCGATCGGACACGAACCAACACGAACATTTTATTGGAGTAAGCAGGCGTGGAACGATGATGCCTCATTGTCAATCAAACTTCCGGCAATATATCCTTTTTGTACGAGTCTGCGCATTAAGCGTCCGTGTTGGCGCGTCTTAGGACATAACACGCTATTTCGGCTATTTTATATCATTAAAAAGAACTATAACAAAATAGCAGTCCAGTGAATCACGAACGGAATCTGACATAAATTAACAATCTTCCTTTACAATACTAAAACTGCTATTATTTTCATCGAACGGAGAAAAATTACACAAGTCCTAGTAGGGTGACTTTAAATAATAAAAAAAAAGAAAAGGAAAAAGTGATAAAATTGTTCTTATTTATTTAAGTCGGTTTAGTTGTTGAGTAACCTTGCTTTCCTCTCACTTCATTGAGTCGGTTACGACTGATAGTTTTCTCCACGAGTGAAAGTAAACCGAAACTAACATGGACATAAACGAACTTGTTGAAGTGTTGCAAGCAACATTGGACCCGGCTCGCCGTGAGCAAGCCGAACAGAAGCTTCATGAGGTAAGGTTCACTAATAAGATTGCTGAATTTCTTTTGATTGACGCTTTGAAGAATATATAGATAGCACGGTTAACAAAAAGATAAAAAATAAACTATGAGCAAGTGCTCGCAATTCCATATAATTTAGTTAAAACCGATGTTATATATATTACGCACATAGGTAAGAATAGATGCATGTTTCGAAAACTTTATTTTCCTCTGGAAGTTTTTGACAGATCAACCTTGTAAACGGTTCATATGTATATACACTCAATTGATTCCCATTGAAAATTTGCCTTCAATAAAATGACTTCACTGTTGGTGCATTGTAAAGGAAATTCATGGTAGCCAGGCAGCGTAAAAGAAAGGACGAACGACTATTCTGTTGGCGGAAGGAGTTAACACGTTTTTCAAAATGGCAGACAAATCGCGATGGAATAAAAGAAATACTTAGGGCAATCATTCATTTTGGAAATTGGGAAATTGTATTGATATTATTTAGGTTAATTACATTAATATATCAAGGAATAATGCTTGTTCTGTTAATTTTTCACTCACAGCATTACACTTAATTTTTCACATACGCGCGCGCGCACACACTTAATTGCATGTTTTCTTATCTATTCGCAACTGTCTTTTATACAATGGTAAAATGTTAGTTATTAATTCTTAAGTGTTTCATTTGTTTCAAAGTCGCTTTATTAACAAGGAATAGCTATTGTTGAATTTATCAAGTTTCGTTCTTTTCCTGTGTTAATCCTAAAACTTTTTTGTTTTACTACAGCGATTTTTCGAAAAAAATATCTAAATAAAAAACATCAAATGTGTGTGTGTGTGTATATATATATATATATATATATTATATATATATAATGAACGAACGAACGAACGCATCAAAGAATTGCCTACGTATCAGTGTCATGTAGTTTAAAACACGTGTGTGTGTAAATGAATATCTGCGCAGGAATGCGCCTTCAGAGTGTTAAAAGAAAGTATGGTAAATCAGTGTCAAGATTTGTTCGTCTCTACAAAATATCGATTATTTTTATTCTGGTGTTAGATTGGTGCCAATCTGACAAATAAAACCCTTATTTCGGAGTTGTATGAATAATACTTAAATATTATAGTCACTTTGAAGCTTTGTTCATTGCAATTGCCTCAAAAATCATCGGGGACCAGTTCTTGCAACTTGAATGGTACAAAAACTTTTACTTTGCATATTACTTGCTGAAAGCACATGAAAATTGTTTTAAATGAGCTGCACAGTGATAAAGCTTTCTGGATCCTAATGTTAGACATTTTTCCTAATTAGTTTATAATTTCGCTGTTAATATGGGCCCTCGTGTATATTACTTTGATAACTTTATGAAATAAAGTCTTATTATTAGTATCTAAAATCGATTTGTTAATAATTATGTTCTAGTTTATGTCGACTAATGGAATTCTAAATAGCTGCACTTTACAAAAGAAATGTTCCAAATATGTTAGACTTTTTTTAATTCGGTTGAATCGTTCATACTATTTTTTTTTTTGGTCGATGGATCATTTGTCAGCATTGCTTAGAACAATGTTAAGTATTAATCTGGTGGTGGAAATATGTCGAAATCATCTTGAAATTACTGCTATATCTCATTGCTTTATCCCAGTCTTTTTTTCATAGACACGATCATAAATCGTTCTCTTACTGTCATCTTAAATAGCAAATTAAGTATCAAATAGTTTAGGTGAATGTCAGGTGACTTACGTCATACTCTAAGGAAATACGATATAAAATTGCAGAAAACCCACCATGCACGTGTAAGATTAGTTTTCTTCATATTTTTGATTTTCGACAAAGTGGAATCTGAGCAAGTGTTCGCTTGTCTTTTTCAGTTTTTGTTCAGAGAAGCATGAATTCAGTTTAAATTTGGCATGCAGATGGTAGAGAGCCAAACTAAATACATGCTTTTCACTTTTGGAGTTAGAACTCTCGTCTGGATCGACTTTGATCGTATCTCATTCCTACAAGTAATATACGGTCGTTCAGTCGACTACATTGTCATTCGTATAAATTGGCTTGATTTTTAGTTTCAACAAGTTAACTTCCTACCCCAGCCTCTCTTTTCCCCTAGATACCTTTTCCTCAGCAGTGTGTTCAATAATAGTTTTATTTAAGTGAGTTTTAAAATCCTAGCTGTTAAAAAGCTACAGTAATTTATAACTGCGATCCGGTAGCTTAAAAAAGTCTATTTTATAATTAAATACTAATTAATTTATCATATTTAGTCACTGGGAAATAGATTTGCACATATCTTAATTTGTAATCTAATCATTTCTTAATTAAATGATTTAATCATTCAATGTTCATAGGAGTTTAAAAAAGGTCAGCATTAATGATCATTGAGTTCTTTTAACTTACTATGATGATGATATCACTCGATTTCAACAATACTAATAACTACATAAACTTTTGCGGCGATCATCCATATTTTTCCCGGACCATGTCTGATATCGTACAGAAGTTAACATACCTGATACCTCTCAGCTGATGTGTGAGTGAACATATTTTCTTGCTATGCGAATAGGGTGTGTGTATACATACACACACATACCTATATATACAAGCATACACAGAAATATGAGTCAGTTTCCCTCCAACCAGTTGTTTGAGCACATATAAGTTCTTGATGAGGGAGTGTAGTATAAAATAGGTTGAACACGTGCAGCTATATGAAGAAAGAAAATGTCCTAAATATCCAATTCCCATTTTTCATCACATTGGCTTAGTAGTTCCAGGTCAATAAGCTTTGATGTTGAGCAGCTAGGATGAAATCTCCGCT
>JAOPUL010005356.1:24425217-24457586 GCA_027564515.1 Octopus rubescens
TCCACTCACAAGGCTTTGGTTGGCCCGAGGCTATAGTAGAAGACACTTGCCCAAGGTGTCACACAGTGGGACTGAACGTGGAACCATGTGGTTGGGAAGCAAGCTTCTTACCACACAGCCACGCCTGTGCCTATATAAGAATAAATACCTTAGTATATTTAGGTATGTCCTATATCTATGAATATGTGTGAGTATATATCAGATATCTATGGATGGCTGTATATGTATGCTTTTGTGTATGTATATATATATATATATATATATATGACATGTCGCCATGCAACTTGCAACACTGAATGGGACTACAGTACAGGGGGAAATGTTTTATGCTTTAGGATGAGTGGTTAAAATGAGAGAAAAGAAACAAAATAGGTTTCTTGCTGTAGATGAGCCTTACAGCTATTCACATTATAGAAGAGAGGATGGAAGTGGTCAGGATGGAGTTGGAAAGATAAAAATAGTGGTGATGATGTGTCAGGGTGGACCTTCAAGATATGGTGAGTAGGCACAGGAGAACACGAAATCTAGGTGGATAGAGGTTGCAAGAGTATGGGAGAGTGAGAGATGGTTAGAGATAGGTAATGGATGAGCAGGCGAATTTTATGAACAATTGTTGAGGGATATAAGTAGGGGAAATAAAAGAGTAGGTGACCAATAATATATGAGTTGGGGGAGATAGGGGAGAGGATACTGACTAGAAAAGGTGATGAGATAAAGAGGAGCAGAATTGTATTAAAAATAATGATAAAGTAGATGGTGGGGGGAAGAGAGGAGGGATGAAAGGGAAAGAGATGTTTGAGTAGGTTTTAAGAGTGGGGCAGGCATAGTCAGTGGGAGAGAAGAGGGTGTATGGTAGTAGAGAAGAGATAATTTAGTGACTCAGGAAAGTAATAGGTGTAAAATGTGAGTAGAGAGTACAGTATTAAGAATGAAGATGGATAACAAGGATGCTAAGAGAGGTAGAGGGTTAAGTGGTATCAAGATGATAAAATTCAAAGATTATAAAAAGATGTTAATGCCTGGGGAGATAGTAAAAAGTCCAAGGAGAGGGTGGAAAAGTGTTAATGTGAGATTGTATGAAAGTGGTCCATACATATTACTGGAATGCTTGAGAATGGCTGTCGGAAAGAGAGCCGATACAAGAGGAGGTAATAGACCAAACGGGTTGTTGTGTGAGTGGGTGTTAGAGGAGGCTGTTATGTCTACAGTGGTCAAGCTTGAAGAAACTGATTCAGAGTTTCAGTTGACTCTTGTTATGGACTAAAAAAGCTTTGTCCACTAGTTGAATATAATCGTCACTTATCTGTGCTAAGTTTGAAGGTTTTGTAACAATAAGCAGTTCGAAAGAGGCTGATGCCAATTGTGAAGGGATTGCATTGAGTCTTTTCCAATGTTGAACTCTTTTCATATTTGATTCATTGAATAAACTTGTAAGAAGTAAAAAGTCTGTATACCAAAGACTTTATTCCTATTCCATTAATAGTGCTACAGCTCAATGTCCAGCTTACCTAAGGGAGAGCACTCACCTAGCATGTGATACATCAATTAAACAAGTAGAATCACATTGTTCTTGAGAGCATCAAATATCTTTCTTAGGCCCATTTTGTTTCCCAATGAAGAGCAAATCTAGTTGCTGTTTCATTGTGAAAAGTTAGGACTAGCAACATAGATACAAGCAAAATTTGAATTCAGTAATACTAGGTAACACATTTGAACCCAGTTCTTGTCTATATAGACCTACTGCTGCTATGATATGTGTATATATAAAGGCTCCTTTTCTATAACCCTTCCTAAATCAAAACTCTAGCCTGTTATTTCAGCTACTAACTGGTGAATAAACTAGTCTGTTACTTCAACTACCTACACTGAACATGAAATGAAAATTGTATGACAGAGGGAGGGGAGAAATGTTCATGGACATGATTTTCTTCAACAGGGAGCTGCCATATGGTCACTCAACTTGCTGAAAATAGTAGCCAAACGTCTGTCTACACTCTTAAATGCTACTATTCAAATTATGGGACTACCATAACTAGAATGCCTTTCATTATAGTTTTTTTCTCTCTTTTTTTTTTTTTGATTTACTATAACTGATCTGGGAATACACAACAAAACCTACAAGATAAAGTGTTGTAGATATAACAGCCAAATTTCCTTAAAATTACTCTTCTATTTAAATTTAGTGAAGATATATTGGAGAATCTAGTCCCATTTATACAAATAGACAAGATATTTGTGTGTGTGTATATCATGACTAATATGAGAGCATATGTAGAAGAGAGAGAGAGAGAGAGAGAGCAACTTCTGAAATGCCTTTTGAAGTTCAATCCTCAATTGCTGAAATATAAAATGGATATTGTTATTATAATGACTTGCTTAAAATTGTCTTCTGTAGTCATAATATTTTATGAAAAATGCAACCATATATCTACTGTCACATACAATGGTGTTTCTTATGACCAGATATCATCATCCATTCGTTTTCCATGCTGGCATGGGTTGGACAGTTTGGAGCTGGCAAGCCGGATAGCTGCACCAGGTTCCAGTTTGATTTGGCTTGGTTTCTATGGCTGATGTCCTTCTTAACGCCAACCACTTTACAGTGTGTGCTGGATGTTTTAACATGCCATCGGCACGAGTGCTTTTTATGTGGCACAGGCACAGGACTCGGCTACTTTTGTAGATTTTCTTGTTAAGAGTAGTTAAACTATTTTATAAAACATTTTTCATTAACAGTCTGTTAAAGCAATTAAATCAGCCATTTTAATTGTAATTGAAATACTAAAAATTCCGGAAATAGAAAAAAAAAGCTAACAGATTTTTTTTAACATGCTGACACTACAGTATTAATTTTTTTTCTTCTAGGATATGGAAACATTGAGAAACCATCTCAACTAATTATTTCTTCATATAATGTTTAATTAAATTATACTTGAGTTATATAGTAACTCATAAATATCCACATAATTAATAATTAAGTAGAGCATTCAATTGTAACATTGATTTATTGGTTATTAAAAACAATTCATTGGATAGATATGTGATGACTATCTAAGATTAAATGCTACAGATTTTGATATTATTCCAAAATGAATGCGAAATCATAGAAATTTAGTTGTTTTCTCAATATACTTTTTAAAAAATTTAGAAAAGACATTAAAAACTTTGAATCAATGTACATGCAGTATTGCTAGTCATTCTTTTAGGTATAGATGAATTTTCAGTGTAACATAAATATAAATTCTTTAGTCCCTTTTTGACTTCTTCAGAGAATTTGTTGGTTTTAGTTTGAATTATAACATATATAAAAAAAAAGAGGAGAATTTAAGTCATCCATGATTCGAGAATGTGGAGTCTCTGTCAGTATCTATCTATGAGTCTGAGTGACCTTCTCATAAAATATAAGGAACTTTTTTTTTTTTTCATTGATTTAGAATACTCTTTTCTATAAAGGTCAAAGAGTGCTCACTAAGTTAACATTTGGCTCAACTAAAAGGTTAAGCAAAAACATTTTTCATTGCTTTCTTTTGGTTAGATAAGATGGTTCTGTAAATTGTCCTTTGAAAGTTTCTAAGTTTTAGTTCAATAAAGTGAAACAAAATTAAATATACTAGCAGCATGTGGAAATTCTAGAGTTATTTTGAAAACTATAAGAACAACTATGAACTAGTTCTTTTGAAATGGTATTTTTTCTGAAGCATTTGGTTCTTGACATAGTGTAAAGTCCAGATATGTAGTACTGAATGGCAGTTTTAGGAGAAAACATCTTGAAAAACATTTTAGCCAGGAAGCAGCAGTGGGTGAGGGACCCAGTTGATTGCACAAACCTTATACTTCCAGAACTTCAGTTTTACTGAACTAGCATAAATGGATGGGTCTTCTTGATTACTAGGTATTGCCAATCAACTTGGTTCTTTGTCATCTCTTTGAGGCATAAACATCTTGAGATCAGCATCAACCTCTTTGTCTTCCTGGGTTTCCCTCTTCCATAGGTTCCATCCATTGTTAGTGATTGGCATTTCATACTGCTGTCCTTATCCATATACATCATATGCCCATATCAACAGTCTTCTCTCTTGCACACTGCATGTAATTCCTCTTATGTCCAGTTGTTCTCTCAATACATTTGTATCCCATCATGCATGCATACTGACATTGCACATCCAGTGGAGTGTAATTGCTTCATTTCTTTCTAGTCTTTGCAAGTCTTCTGCATTCAGAGCTTATGTCTCACAAACATTTAGCATTGCAGTTTGTACACAAGCATAATACAGTCTGCCTTTTGTTACCGACAGCTACATTAACTTTTTTCTGTCTACTATACTTTCTGTCCTCCTCCACTGCAAATTAGGTCATCTACTACCTATAGGGATCCTCCTGGGAATTTGAGATAATCTTTTCCTTGTGCTGTTAGTGTTCCTGTGCATCTGTTACATACAATCTTCTTTCTCTATTAACGTTTGATTCCACTGCACCTTGTGTGTCAGTTTACACTGGATCTGTGTTGAAATCTGGTGGATCTGTGTTGAGAAGACTCACTTTCTCCCATATGCATTCTTCACTTTTAATAGTTTCTCATAGTAGCACTTCCATGCCTCTTTCTTTTCAGTATCACTAAGTGCAAGTATGGCATTATGAATTCATACATACATATTGCCTATATCTTGATTCTCTTGGATACTTTGTGCATGTATGGCTGTATGGTTTTGGGTTCAGTACCACTGCGCAACATTTTGGGCTGGTGTCCTTTACTATAGCTCCTGGCCTTGAGTAAATTTGGTAGGCAGAAACCCAAAGAAACTTATCGTGTGTGTGTATATATATGTATATGTGTGTGCATGTGTTTGTGTGTACCCTTGTCTTGACATCTTGGTGGTTGTAAGCGAGCATCACCATCATACAAGCAATGTTGTTTGCTTCCAGTCTTTTCTAAAAACATGTTTGGCCAAGGGGAAATATTGCCTTGCTTGGTGTCAGGAAGGGCATCTGGCCATAAGAAATTCCACCTGGCTCATGTAAGCATGGAAAAGTGGATGTTAAAAATGATGACATGACCTTATCCAGAGCACCTCCTCCTGTAGAATATTGGCAAACCTCTTATTTTCTAC
This sequence comes from Octopus rubescens, assembly GCA_027564515.1. Classification (NCBI taxonomy): domain Eukaryota; kingdom Metazoa; phylum Mollusca; class Cephalopoda; order Octopoda; family Octopodidae; genus Octopus; species Octopus rubescens. The sequence continues at coordinate 24,430,326 of JAOPUL010005356.1, forward strand.
TTCTCTCTTTGCTAAGTTAACTTTAGCTTCCCTTCTAGCTATCTGGCATAGTTCTCTGCTGCCCTTGTTCTTCCAGTGTTTCCAAGCCTGTCTCTTTGCTTTTATGATTGACTACCTTACTGTTCTATTACTACATCTGTAGCACTCAGTAGGTTGTTCTGCAGGAACTTCCAGTTGCTCTTTATGCAAGATGTCTTTTGCCTCCTCTTTGTGCCAAATGCTTTAACTAGTACTTCTCTAAATTTCTGACTTTAATGGAACACACACAGTTTCATGTTACTCTCTTCACTACCACTTTCACAAAAGTAAATCTGATAGTAGAAACAGCTCATATGTCAAGAGAACTTTTTTAGTCTTGCCGAGAGCAAGACAACTTTCACTGTGGGGTTGGACAACTTTTTTTGAGAAACAGGCATGAGACATGGTTCAGCATCAGGCCACACTACTAAAAAAATTTTTTTGTTTAGGTGTGTCATTCAGAAGTTACAGCTCTACAGTTTTGGGTCCACGAAACAAAACACACCCAGTACACTATCAGGTAGTTGGTATTAGCATGGGCATCCAGCTATAGAAATCTTACCAAACTGAATCAGACATTGGAGCAAGACCTGGTTCTCAGACTCATCAGGTCTTGTTGAACTGTCCAATCCATGTGCCAGCATGGAAAGCAGACATTCATTGTTAATGATGATATGTCACACTTAAAGATTATGAGGGTGGGCTGAAAAGTTCATAGGCTGACTATGAAGGAGTGATGCTAAAGATGTGAAATCTTGCATAAAGATGTGAAATCTTGCATGCATTAATTTCAACTCTTGTTTATAACGGCATTGTTTCTTTCCAGGTAAACTGACATCTAATGTAACTAGTAGTGACTTCTCTTGAAAATGGGGACAACATTTCTCACCATGGTGTACCTGCAGAAAAAGGGTTTATTCCCCAAGGACATTCATGCTGACATAGTTGCTATGCTCTAGCTTTCTCAACAGTGTAAAAGTGTGCAGCTGAAATTAGGAAGGGGAGAAGTGTCTTGAAGATTACCCAATGTCTGGACATCCTGCAACTGCTATCTCTGAGGAAAACATTGATGGATGACAGGCGATTGACTATAAATCAAATAGCTAATGATATTAGCATATCCCATGAGAGAGTAGAGAATATTCTGCACAATGAACTTGGCATGACAAACGTTTCTGCTTGGTGGGTGCCATGTCTTCTGACACCTGATCAAAAGTGCACCAGGCTGATCACATCACAGGAAAATTTGGTCTTTGAGGTAGATCCAGCTGGTTTCCTTGAATGTTTCTTAACCCAAGATGAGTTTTGGGACCTTCACTTTGAACCAGAGACAATCCATGTAGTGGAAATACCCTTCTCCAAAGAATGCCAAGGTCGTTTCATCTACAGGGAAGGTGACGGGCTCAGTTTTTTGGGATGCAAAAGGCATTGTGTTTATTGGCTATCTTTAAAAGAGCCACACCATCAACAGAAAGTACTATGCCAACTTACTGAGGCAGTTACAAAATGCTGTCGAGACCAAATGCCCAGGAAAACTGATGAAAGGGGTCTTGTTTCATCAGGACAATGCTCCAGCACACAAGTCCTTGGTTTCAATGGCTGCAGTGTGGGACTGGCTTTGAACTGGTTGATCACAAAGATGCAATCACTACATGTATCACCAAAACAGTCCTGTACTACATCCATCTTACATATGAGCAACTCAAAAGCATGGAGTCGGGAGATTACCAAACTAGTTATTTATGCCACTTTCATGAATGTAAAATGCACAATAACATTTATGCATTATTGGGATATTTTTCTGTTAAATAAAGTGTAAAGACTTTAGGCAACAAATTTATCAATGGTTTCACCCATTGTTTTAAATGGGTGTACCATATTCTATTGTTAATCCTTTTGTTACCATATTTATGTTGAAAAAACACTGCTTTGGTCTAACCTTTTAGCATTCAGATTAATTACTCTGTTAAATGTAATGCATATTTATTTACATTGTTTTGAATTTACCTTGCATTATCTTCTAACTTCAAGATTTTGATGATGTGATTGTTATTTTTAGAATCCCATTGTAGGATAGGTATGAGAGGCTGGATCTGGCCAGTCCAAACATAAAATAGGTAGAATATTTAGGCCGGACATGGCCAGTTTAAATGCTAAAGGGTTAAATTGATTTTGAAAATAATGAAGAATTTAGTAAAAATAACCATGTCGTTATTAATATGGTATTTTGTACATGAAATTTCGATAGAAGGTTTTAAACGAGAAATTTGCATTATAGAACCAAAACAGACTAGAGTCTGGTGCAGCTCCCAGCCTGCCAGTCTCCAGTCAAACTGTCTAACCCATGCCAGCATGGAAAATGGATGCTAAATGATGATAACCAAGGATGGCGAAGTGGGTTGGTATCAAAAAGGTTAATAAAACTGTCATCATTTTTGATCATACAGGTATGCACATAGTCTCACAAATGTGATGTGTGTGTGTGTGTGTATATATATATATATATATATATATATATATACACATACATACATACAATAACATGTGTGTGTTCATTGTTTACACCCATTTTTCCATGCTTGGCATTGGTTTAGATGAGGGAGATGTTTGAATTAGGATTTTACAGCCAGATGGTCTTCCCATTTTCAACCCTAACTGTTTTCAGTTTGTGGATATTTTATTCTAATGGGCTATAAAAAGTATAGTAGGAATGTCAACATCACAGCTTTCTTCTAGTGGTGACAAGTGTGAATATTGACAATCATGTGCTAACAAGGTTCCTGTAGTTTCCAGCTACCACATACCCTCATAAAGTATTAGTTGGTTAGTGAGCTATAGTAAAAGACACTAACTCATGGGATTGGATCTGAAACCACATGGCTAAGAAGCGAGAGAATGATAGACAGTTACATGATGATTGTTGGTAAGGATATTGAATACAAGCATTGTAATGAGAGAGAAAAATGAGTAGTAATAAGAGAGGTCTATAGGGTAATAGAAGTGAGAATGACAACAATGAAAATGACTGGTGGTAAGAATGTGAAAGTGATGGGTGTCAGTCAGTGATTGGAGAGAATAATGGGACAAAGAAAGCTGGATAGCAATAAAGAATGGTTGATGTTAAGGGATGATTTAATACAAACAGGTTGGATGGTATGTTATTTCTCATTATGCTTTCAATGTGGCAAGTGAGATGGTAATATATGGAGATCAAACATAATGGTTATAGAAACCCAAATGTAGATATACATCCCACTCTCCATCACCACCACCATTTTTACATCTATTTTTCCATGCTTGTATAGAGTGGATGGGTTCTCTCCAGCACAGTGCTTCTGCGTAGATCATGGAAACTTTGTTGTCATCTTTGTGAAGGTCAGTCTCTTAAGATCCGTCTTTACTAGTTTGTCCTGTCTTCTTTGGTTCCCTCTTCTACATGTTCCATTCACTTGGTATCACCTATATGCTCATACTGATGATGCCATATATATATATATATATATACACATATACAATACACACACATACACTGGGCTTCTGCAGTTTGCATATACTAAATTTTACCCATAAGGCATTGGTCAACTTCAAATCTAGAATGATATGGTTGTGAAGTGAACTTCTTGGCTACATGCCTTGCCTGCCCCTAATATGAATGTTCTCATCATATATAGGATATTGCTCCAGTCCAGTCCCTCATGGCATGTATTTTTACCCTGTAATTTACCAGTCAAAGCTATGGAAAATCCTCCAAGTTTGATCTGTGTGATTCTCAATTATTTTAGTTAACCATTAGTCAATATTTGCAAAAACCAACCAAGGTTGTCTTGACATAGGTTAATGATTTAATAATTGCAGTAATTGTGGCTATTATTTTGATTACAACTGATTTTTTAATTAAAGTTTAGATAAAGTAAGCTGGTTCTCTGAATAAGTGAAAACTTTACTGGGTAATATTTTGGTAAAGTTAAAGTTTGGACTGTGATTAAAAACTTCAATTAAAATATATGGGTTAGGGGTAAAGGTATTTAATCAACTATAGGGCTGAGGGAATATGCATCCGGAGTGTTCTACATACTAAGTACACATAATGGTAGGATCTCGCATATGTAATCGTGTGATTGTATTCAAAGCTGAGTCTGTTAGTTGTTGCTTGGAGTTATTTATACTTGATACCCAGGTATTATTCCACTCAACGTAACAGTATTGAGTACTTCCTTTTGCTTCATTGCATTTCACAGAAGTTATTTTATCATCCAATATATGTATAAGGTCAAGAGAGTCTTTAGTTTTGTTGAGGACATGAAAATCTCTCTAGTGTTGATTCTGTGATAAAATTGCCCTAAGTCCATGTTAAGTGGTTGGTGATAGGAAGGGCATCTAGCTATAGAAACCATGCTAAAATATTTCAGAGGGTAATCAAATATGTATGAAATTCTGTGTTGTACAGATCAATTGCTCAATGAAAATTAGCCTCTTCATTCTGAAGATATCTATCGTTTGGAAGAGTTTTGTGGTTTGCTCATGCTAATTAAAATCTTACAGAAACTTCGTCCATGCTGCTATTAATCTCTCATGGGTGGGCTTGAGTGTTACTATAGTAGACAAATGAAAGTGTGACTGCATTAACCTTGTATTGTTCAAATGTTTTTTGCTAATTGTTTTTCATTTAAATTTGAGGATCAAGGTTCAAATGGAGGTGCTACCTAAGCCTTCAAAGTGAAAGCTGATGCAAGTTCGAAAATTACTATGTAATTTCAATGTCTGAGTATTGATTCAAGTTCTGAAATTATTGTGCTACTTATCAAAATGCATCTCATATTTTGAACTGATACCCAGATGCACAGGTCCCCATGTATATCTTATTTGCTAATTTTGTTAATTTTTTTTACTAATTTAGGGATTCATAAAATTATTTTATAAAAAATTATTTTTCAGGTCCACAAGATTGCTGGGTTTGCGCCCACCTTGATGATGCAAGTGGTCATGTCGGATGATTTGGAAATGCCTGTACGACAAGCTGGTTAGTGTTCATTATTATTTAAACTTTATATTAGTCTATACAAAAATATCAATTTTAAAATACTTCCTCTGTAAATTTCTAAATTTGCAGAAGTAATCTGATTTTTTTACCAATGTGGAGAAATTCATAGGCAAATTAATTTTCTTTGAAGGGAAACTGCACATTGTAATGCTCATTTCTCTTACATGGGTTTGCTTTACAGATGTGAATTAAAAATGATTTCATTCATGAAGTGAGTAGGTGAGTTTTTGTTTTCTGGGAGGCTACATCTATTTTGTGACACTTGCTAATACAAGAAGAAATATTTTCTTTATTAGGCACAAAGCAATCTTTTGTAGAGAAGAATTATATTTGATTGAATTGACTTCAGTATTATTGGTACTTATTTTACTGACAATGAATAGACGAAAGGCAAAGATGATTGTCAGTTAATGAATTCAGTAACAAGACACTAAAACACTCCAATGCTGTTTGATCAGCATTAATTCATTTCTCTTACATGCAGAAATATTTAAAACAGTGATCTAATAGTTTAGTTATTAATTACAGGTCCTATTTTGTAGGGCTGAGAAGTGAAGCAAAAATTCTTGTCTCATGCATTTAATGAATTAATATCCTGAAATGAATGCAAAGTTTGTAAAATTCGTTTGTAATGTAATATTCTTTAATTGATTTTAAAAGCATGGAAACATGTCTATATAAACATATTTTGTTAAGAATTTAATTCATATTAATGTTTACCTGATGTTATACCATTTGCTTCAAATAATTCAATTTTTTTATCTTTGCATGTAAAATTTCTTTTTCAAATTTTATATGTAATGTCTGTTATCTTGGAATAAAATTCATATATTTGTTATTACATATAAACCATTTTATTTCTCAAAATGCAATGTATATTATTGAAAACTTTAACATTCTTTAGGTGTCATCTATTTCAAAAACATGGTGATCCAATTCTGGCATGATCGGGAAGCTGAGCAAGTGTCAGATCCTTTGCCATTCAACATCCATGAACAGGATCGAGACGCTATTCGAAATAACATAATTGAAGCTGTCATTCACACCCCTGATACCATCAGGTAAAAGTCCTCCCTTTCTGCATGTTTTATATATCAGAAAATAAGGGGCATGAACAGGGACAATTAATATTGTTGAATGGAGAAAAGCTGAATCTACTGGGTAAATTGTATAAGTAAACAAGTGTTTATCTAAATAACCACAACAGTTACCAGGTTCTGAATTGCATGAAGTTGCAATTCAAATAATTTTGTTACTTGGTGTTGGAAACTGGAACTCTTATGCGAGAAACAAAGTTTAGCCTTATTTTGGAAAAATGTTCTTGTAAATGACTTCCAGTTTGCAATGTGGGTGTTTATTTTATGCATTTTACCAAGTGAATTTTTCGGAAGTTTTCTTCCTTTAATCAAGCTTAATGACAATTTGTACCTTAATTGGCAAGTTAGAATTTGGTGATAATATTTAATTTATTTATTTTTATTTATTAAATGATTTAATTAGACAAAGATAGTTTGAACTAGGAAAAAATGTGACATTTCAGTGTTATCTGTGGACACCAGCTAAGTGGTATCCGGATTTATCAATTCTGAGTATGTGTGGAATTATCATATAGTTGATATTGTATCGATGCTGTCATTAATGAATGGTAAGAATTAAAAACAAACAAAACATTAATTTACTGTTATATTTTAAATGTAGAGTCTCTGCATACTGGTAGATTTATGAGGAGAGCATAATTATTGTAATAAGTGTAAATAACACTAATTTGTTGGGCCTTACAAAATCTTTGAATGGAGGAGATGAAGACATATCTTGTAAAGATTTTTCTAATGTAAGTTATTCAGCTTCCAATTTACAAGGACTAAATGGAGCACACATTCAGCTCTGAGACAAGGAATTGATATCTTGTAAATATATATGAAAACACCTAAGTTTAATCAATTTACCAGTATTCAACATGGGCAGGTGTAAGTAGACAACAGTTAACGATCAACAAGTAGAAGCCACATTCACAATGTACACCAATGATCATTAAATTTCATCCAAATCCAAGCAAGAGTTATATTATAATTTTATACTGTACTAACTGAATTTCATCAAAATTTTTACTTTCTAATAGGATTGGGAGATTTAGAGAAAGCACAATGAATTAACATTTTACCTTCAATAGTTGCAATTTTGATTTCATTTATAATTTTAGATTCTATACTTCAATTTATAATATGTGATTTAGTTGTTGATATTCTGTGATATAGTTAATATGTAACTGAAGATTAGTTTTCTAAAGCATTTAATATTCTTTTTATCCTTCAGTACTCAGCTGTGTGTATGTCTCAGTACTATGATAAAATATGATTATCCGGGAAGATGGCCTGACCTTACAGAGAAGATTTCTAGGTACATACAATCTGAAGACCACCGTACATGGATGGGAGCTCTCATGTGTCTCTACCAATTAGTCAAAGTTTATGAGTGAGTTTCTCTTATTCACATTTATATAACTACAATTACATCTATGGTTTGTCGTGTTGAATAACCTAGATAATTTTATTTATTTGTTTTCTTTGTAACTAATTTCAACTTTTAAAAGTTATGATGAGCTCTTGTGCTTGATTAAGCTTGCTTTAGATGGATGGGTTGTATTGAAATAGTGCTTGTTGAAAAAAATTGATGTATTACAAATGAAAAGATGATTTTCATTACACATTTCATGGTATATAATGTTACCTAATATTTATACTAGTTTTCAAAAGTAAGATTGTACTTTGAGACAATGTAACATTACTGAATGATGTGACTTGTTTTAAAGCAATAATTGTTCTCTTCATAAACTTTATGTATTGGAAGTTCTGAATATATATCACACTTTAACCCCTTATTCCATAGCATAAAGAATGAGGGGTTAAAGTGTAAGAGGAGCCAAAAACAGAACAGGTTTGTTGCTGTAGAGGAGCTATGTAACTCTCATTATAGAGAGGATGGGAGTGGCTATGTGGGTGGAGCTGGAAAGAAATAAAAAATAGTGGTGGTGAGTGTCAGGGTGGACCCTCGTGATATGAGGTGAGAAGTAAAGACAAGAGAACATGACGGGTGAGTGGGCAGATGCTGTAATAGTGTATAGCAGAGAGGTGGTTAGAGATAGGGAATGGGTGATAAGGTGAATACAATGAAGAAGTGTTAAGGGATGATAAGTAGGGAAGAATAAGTGACAACTGTAAAAATTGAATATGGTTGAGGGGTAATCAATGATACACAAGTTGGGAGCAGAAGAGAGGAACTGATAGACTGCAGAAAAAGGGGTGGGTGGATGAAGAGCAGCATAGTAATAGTAGTAATGATAATATTATTACAGTAGGTAGAAGAATGAGAGAGGACATGTGGTTGGGTTAGTTGTAAAAATGTGGAGCAAACCTAGTGGATGGGAGAGGGAGAGATGTATGATGGTGGAGAAGAGGTAATTTGATGGCTCAGGAGGGTGGTCAATGTAAATTGTGGCTGGAGAGGACAGTATTAAGAGAGGAAGATAGATAATGAGCAAAATGGTTCAGGAAATAAGGATGTGTGCTATCAGGGAAAAACTGAAGTATGCAGTTCTGCTGACATTTAATTACAGCAGCAGAATAATGCAGTTAGCGAAATGATGGGTGATGGGAATGTTTTGATGAGGAAATTGGGTGGGGAGGAGGGAATTGGGTGGGCAGCTGCTCGGAGTGAGTTTCCTTGAGAAATGCATGTCACCAGTCATCCTGGTCCTTTATGGCTTCCTCCATGAGGTTCAAGGACCTGAGATCAGACATGTCTTCCTGGATCTACCTCTTTCACAAAATCCATTCACATTAACCATTCACATTAACCTTTTAGCATTCAGATTACTCTTATTTATTCACATTGTTTTGAATTAATCATACATTATCTCATATCATCGAAATTTCAATGATGTATCTGTTTATCTTTAGAATGACATTGTAGGGTAGGTGTGGGAGGCTGGGTCTGGCCAGTTTGAACATAAAACAAGTAGAATATTTTGGGCTGGATATTGCCAGTTTCAATGCTAAAGGGTTAATTGGCACTTTATACAGCTGTCGTCATACATATGCATCACATGTCCATACCAACACAGTCTTCTTTCTTGCACACTATATCTAATTCTTCTTATGCCCAGTTTTCTTCTCAATACATTTATACATATCCAATGGAGCTTGCTAGCTTCATTTCTTTGGTTTTCTCAGTTTTTCTGCGTTTAAGGTCCATATCTCACTACCATGCAGCATCACAGTTCTAACACAAGCATCATATAATCTGCCCTTTACTCTGAGGGAAAAGACCTTTGTTGCTAGCAGCAGTAGTAGCTTCCTGAACTTTTTTTCAACTGTTCTTATCATTGCTTATATACTGTTGGAACAACCACCTCCCTTGCTAATTACATCTCCTGGGTAACAGATGCTATCTTCAAAAATTCGCAGTGCTTAGATATCATGTTGGACAGTGTAACTCAATTGTTTACATAGTAAAATCATATGTTTTCATGAATGTACTGAAATTCTTATTCATTATTATTATAGGTTATTTTGGCCATTTTCAGCTAGGTTGGTTAACATTCACCAATAACATTCCCGGTTGGCTATGACCGCCTTAATTATGAAAGGGTTAAAATAGGCATTGAACTCCAAATGTTCTTGTTTTATTACTCTGATGTAATGGTGTTGGTGATATAAGTTGGCTTTTGATGATGTGATATTAAATTTCTTCTAGTTAAAGGAATTATATTAAACATATACTCATTTTGAACTTTTTTTTTCTGTAGATATAGACCTATAGTGTTGTTTATTTCTTGATTTTGCAGATATAAAAGATCAAGTGACCGAGAAATACTTAATCAAGCCATGGTGATCCATTTACCTCTCATCTACAAGATGATGCTTCAGATAATGCCAGATCCATCCATTGAATCAAATCTTTTACAAAAGCAAATTTTAAAAATATTTTATGCATTAATACAAGTAAGTTTATTTCAAGTCAACAGAAACTGTTTTCAATCTGTCAGGTAATCAATGTAGTGCAGAGAACCCATCCAATTACTGTCATATTCAATTTACGGTATTGCATACAACCTTAAGTTCTGTTGTGGTTCATAAAACAAGTTCCAGAAATATATTGTATGAAATCACTCTTACACAATCAAGTAGTTAATAGAATATGGGTGTAAAAATATTTCTATTCCAACTTGCTGTAAAAATACTTAGTACATTAGAGTGCTAGTATCACAGCTAGCTAATATAGATAGAAGTGTCAAAGAATTCCCAGGAGTAGTAGTTCTATAAAAGTAATTTATTATGAAATAAATATACTCTTTACTTGACATTTTGAGTACCTTACTTTAATTGTGGTTCCCTCTGTTTCTAATAGAATATCCTACTACAGTTTTCTCTCTCTCGCACATTGAAGATTATTCTAGGATTTAATGAAGAATGTTTTTCTTATATCAAACTAAGTGCAGGTACGTACATAAAATAAAGCACCCGATGGAAACTGAGCTCATTTCTTAGAGATGACATCTTGGGGCTTTACATATTTTAGAGATAATATTTATTCAAACGTTTATTAAGCATAATCTTTCATGTAAAATCATTAGAAATATTATTTTGTCTAAGATGCTATTGTCAAATTCAAGTAGCCTTAATTATTTCCTTAGATAACCCATTGTGTTAGAAAACACTAGTGCTAGTACATCTAGTGATACTGAACTTTTTAAATCTGGCTTGTTTAAGTAATATTTTTTGAAAATTTCAGAATTTTCTCCCATTGAATTTGATTGATCAAGAAGTATTTACTCGCTGGATGGAAATAATTCGGCAAATAGTTGATCGCGCAATTCCTGAGGTAAATAAACGTTGTGTTTAACTTCCAGACAATCTTCGTTGTAGTGATGTAAATTTTGTAAATAAGCTTGCTAAATTTTGCTAGATTATCCTAGTTCACGAAAAATTTACTTTGTCTGTTGAATTTCAACTTTTTAATGTTGCATGACTTCCACAAAATATATATTTAAGATTAAATAATTAATGCCTTGCGATAAAATGTATTGCAGTATCTTTCTTTATTCTACTATCTTGAAGGCTGCTAATCAAGTGGATGAAGAGGAGCGACCAGGTCTACCTTGGTGGAAAGTTAAAAAGTGGGCTTTGCATATTCTGGCAAGAACATTTGAACGGTATTTACTTTTTCTATTTGTTTTAAAATAAGATTCTTAGGAAGAGGAATCTATATATTTTATAATTATCTCACAAGAATTTAAATATATTTTTGAGATTTCTTATAAATATTACTGTAATTTCTTTGTATTTTTATAAAAGAACTCGAACATCATCATCATTAAATCATTATAGTCTGTCGTTTTATCCATGTGAAATTTATTGATATTTTATTTAAACTTTCTGCTCTTAAAAATAAAGATCATTCCCTGTTAGTTGCATATTGCATTCTGATAATTGACATTGTTTTAATCTATTTTTCCATGCGTGCATGGATCAGACAAGACTACATAAACCCCATTATTCAGTAGAGAAATATATATATATATATACTCATAGGTATGGCAGCCCTGGTAACGTAACCAAAGACTATACAGAGTTTGCTAATTGGTACCTGAAAAGTTTTACTTGTGAGTTTTTCCTTTTCAATTTATTTTCTTTTATGAATTGTTTCACAATTTTTGTGGTATAAAAATAGTTAATATAGATTTTATTTATATCTTGTACCACTAAAATATTACTATATTAGAAAGTGTGTCTGTTTTAAGTTAGTGAAAACGAGAGACATCACTCATTTTCTTGATTTTTAGCTAAAATCTATCCCAATGGTTAGTTTCAACTCTTCATCATCATTTAGCATCCGTTTTCCATGCTGGCATGGGTTTGACAGCTTGACTGGAGATTGGCAAGCTGGTGGGCTGCACCAGACTCAAATCTGTTTTGGCTTGGTTTCTACAGCTGGATGCTCTTCCTATCACCAACCATTCCAGAGAGTGTACCGGGTGCCTTTAATATGTCATCGGCACAGGTGTTTTTAACATGTCACTGGCATGAAAAATATATATATTTGTATTTATCTTAACAGGCTTTTAAAATGGAAATTTTAATTTCTAGAATAGAATTTATTTAAACTCTGTGTTAGGTTATTGGCATTTATATTTTGGTTGCAATCAATGTCAAGTCATGAATTTCTGTTCAAACCTCTTACTAAAATCTTCTCAAATTTAATGTATTTGCAGACCACTGAGTAATTGGTGTACTAGGTGCATTTTATTGTCCACAGACACTAAAGAGGTTGTCCTATGTGGAGAGTCTCTTCTAACCTGCATTAGTTCTTATTTAGGGTTACTGCTCTCCTTCATTTATCAGGTGTTAGTTCTATGGGAAGGTAGGCTGCATTCACAGTATCTTTGGGTTTGTACAGATCTCACTGATAGGGAATTTAGTTTTAGGTACTGGAAGGGATGTTACAGTGGTACTTTGGATGATGGGTCTGTATGGGAGCTTTCTCAGGAAGGGGATATGGTTGTTTCTACATTGTAGGTAAAGAAAGAGATGTTACAGTGGTACTTGTTTGGGGGGGGGGGAGGAAGGCATGCGGCTCTTTCCATGATGTCTGTAAATGTTAATGGTGATGGAGTTAGCTAACAGGACATTGTTTTAGACTGGTAGTTCTTAAATGGTGCAACATAAGGGATATCTAAGTGTGCTGTAGATTAAAAAAAATATAATTTAAGGCTTTAACTCTTTAGCATTCAGATTATTCTGTCAAATGTAATGCTTATTTATTCACATTTAAAAAAAATTAATCATATATTATCTTGTAGCTTCAAAATTTTGGAAGATGTGATTGTTTGTTTTTAAATTATTGTAGAGTAGGTGTGAGAGACATCTGGTTGGTTTGAATATAAAACTGGTAGAATATTTGGGCCGGATATGGTCGGTTTCAATGCTGGAGATTCTTATAAAACAATGTTATACAATAATATTTATATGTTCAAGCATGATTAATAAAACAAGGTAAACAAATAGTTTTCTATATTTTTTCCTGAATTTCTAACTGTAAATCACCCACTATCCTCTTGAAGTGTGCCAGTACTTTTTTTAGTTGGTATTCTGTGTACCACAAAGTCAAACTGAATGAGAATCTTTGCTACACTAACAGGTGTGTTAAATACAAAGCAACTTGTTCTAGTGACAACAGCTAAGGTACACCGTCAGACTACGTGGTCTGAGAGCGCTTTGTTCTTGCTTAAGTGCTCAGTAAGAAAAAATAATGAGTATGAAGACAATCAACAGTAGGGGCGATGTTAAATATAGCTAAGCGTATATAGGTAGAGCTAGCAGAGGTAGTGTGAGGCTGTAGTAGTTATTGTGTAGGCAGGTATTGAGACAGATCAATGTTAAGGACAGGGATGGGAAGGTGTTTATACACTGTCAATATTTCTCAACTACAATTTTATGATGTCTAAATTTACATTTAAATAAATTACAATTTATTTTCTTTAATAAAATTGCTTGCAGTTTTAACATTTTGCTGCTGGCAGTGCCATATTTTGTAGAAATATATTTTCAATTTTTTTTTTTTTTTTAAATAACAATAATTGTATAATCCACTGGAACAATATTCTTGACATCTCTTTGTATATAAACGCATACACACATATATATGATATGCTCTTATTCTTTATATATATATATATATATATATATATATATAATATATGTGTGTGTTTGTAGGATAAATATAAATTCAACTCTTCTGATCGTCTAAAATGACATAGGGCTTAGACTATTTTATTTATTCAAATGATTCAAAATTGTAAAGAATAAGGTTTAGATACTTGTTTGCTTAATATTTTACAAATTTATTTGAATTTAGGTGGTATCATTCCCGTTCTTTTGAATTTACTTGATCAATATCGAAAGAAGATGTATGTTGCTCCCAGAGTTATACAACAGACACTCAACTATTTGAATCAAGGGTAAGTTGTCTTTATTTCTACTTCACTTTTTTACATGTTTGTTTTATTCATGATTAATGATTAGACAGAGTGATTAATGATTAGACAGAGTGAAAGTCAAGCTTTTTGTGTTAAGTTGGGTAGACAGATGTGTGAAAGCTTATAGGATGGATTGTACATTTAATTTTTAATGCAAATTTTGTTACTAGTTGATTCTGCCTGAGAATTACATGTTTATGGAATACTTAGGACACATATCTTTTATCAAGGAAAAGGCAATTCATTTGATTGAACAACTGGAATACTCATTGTTGATGCCAATAAAGATCCATTTGCTTTATCTAATTAATAGATTGCACTTGCCTGCTTTACCCCTTAAAAATACAAACAAAAACAATAGTTTTAATCTTAGACTTAAAGGAAACAATTTATGTGTCCATTTCAGAATCAGCCATGCTTTCTCCTGGAAGTGTATCAAGCCCCATATAGCAGTAAGTAATTTAAACAATATGCTTTTGGACATTATAAATAAATATTGACTTGTTAGTATTTAATCCTTTCATTACTATATTTCTAATTACAATACATGTTTTAATTTAATTCTAAAATAATCGTGAATCCAAAACATCCATAAGTTTAGTATAATATATTTAAGTGGTGTTTCAAACACAACTTAAAGGTTCTTACATAAATCCAAGATAGAATTTTTGCCTCAGAACTCCTATTTACAGTAAGTACATGTAAAAATCAGTGAAGTAAATAGTCATTTAAATTTTATTTAAATATCACTGAATAAAATGAGTTATTGCTAATATTATTTATTATATGGCTTCCTAAATCCCTGTTCATGACAAAAACTTATTTATGGCAAAAACGTAGTGATTTTGTTCAGTTTGTCCTCATTTTTTCCATTTGTTTATACTTTGCATAGCTATTAGACTCCTGTTATTATATGGAACAGTTGAATTAAAATAAAAATAGTCAATGGGTATGAAGACAAGTGATTGGATTTGGTTTCTTCCCAAAATTTTGGAAGAGAAATGTTCAATACTTTACACTGCATTTTCTTTCTGGAGATCATTGGTTTCCATACTTTTGTCTGACATAGTTCACACTATCAGAAATTGAAATATCCTGTTCAAAGTTCACCCTTGGGCTATATTTGAAAATCATTCAAAGTCAAGAGTTGCTATTACTAAATCGAAAGATTATATAATTTTTTTTTAAATAGTAGAATATTAAAGAAATAAGGAAAAAATGATTTGGAGTAAATCACACCAGCATTTGAGGAAGATGAAAAATTCATGTTTAATTTTAAAATGTTATGCTACTTAAGTGTTTAAGGGAACTTGTGTTATCACCTGCACATTGAGATTTTAATTTAAATATAAATAAAATTCAGCAGTCTTGGATGCTTTGGGTAGCTTATCTTATGACAGGCAGTGTCACCTAGTTTGGCATAAAAAAAAAAAAAATTGAATGGAATAAAATTTTCTTTGATGAGTAATTCATTTAAATAACATTTTTTTTTTTTTTGCAGGTGATAATTCAAGATGTTGTGTTTCCTCTGATGTGTCACAGTAATGAAGATGATGAACTATGGACTGCAGATCCCCATGAATATATTCGCATGAAATTTGGTAAGGTTCTTTGTATATACCATAGAAAATATGGATTAGTCTAAATTCACTGTTTCCTCCCAATATGCATGAATTACCAGATTTACAAAACTTGTATTTTCATTTTATTAAATAAGAAGAGAGAGCAATGAGTGTATGATGCTATGTTATGTTCTTTATTGCAGATATGTTTGAAGATTTTCTGTCACCTGTTGTTGCTGCCCAAACTTTATTCCACTCTGCAGTTGGTAAACGAAAAGAAGTTCTTCAGAAGGCTATGGGATTTTGTATGTCTGTATTGACACAGCCTAATGTAGATCCAAGACAAATGGATGGTGCTCTTCATATGATTGGAGCTGTAGCTGACATTCTTCTTAAGGTTTGTTATTTCCCTACAGGGTTGATAAACTTAGTACCTGTCACTAATTGGGTTAATTCAGTTTATTATACTTCTGCTTTTGAAACTTGTAGCCTTGGGTCAGGGTCAGAACTCATTATTTAAAAATTATTTGCATAATATTTGTCCTCGTATCCTCATCATATTTGCTTATTTCCATGCTGGTATGGGTTGGGTGACATCTATTGAGGTAGTTATTAACAACAGGAATGCTCTTCCTGTTGCTAGCCTGTACCTGATTTTTAACTAAAAGTATTTTTAATTCCACTGGTCTTCACAAGTTGAAACTACAGAGCTACAGACATTGTTTACAGATGTAAGCACACATACTCACACACACACACACACACAGGTTTCTTTATGTGATTTCCTCCTACCAATTTCACCGATGAGGCATTGGCCAGCCCAAGGTTAAGGTAAAAAACACTTGGAATGAACTTGAAACTAGGTGGTTAAAAAATGAACTTGGTATCCACATAGTTATGTTCGTGACTTGTGATTGTTCAAAATTAAAACCAAAGGTGTATTTTGTATTGAATGTAGAAAATGTTCAAAATGGTATACTTTTAATTACAGAGGAAAATTTACAAAGATCAAGCCGAAATGATGCTTACTACTCATGTTTTCCCTGAATTTCGCAGTCAACATGGTTATCTAAGAGCTAGAGTAAGTATTTTTCTGCTACTTAAATTGCTGCAGTAATTCTAAGTTTTGAAAAAGTTTTGTGTATAAAATATCTTGCACTTGAAATATTATTTAGTTTTGGGTGTTGATTTCTTAATATTTGTACTTAATATTTCTATTTGCAGGCTTGTTGGATGCTCCACTATTTTAGTGAACTTCGTTATAAGCAAGATAACAACTTGATGCAAGCACTTGAGTTGAGCAAAGAATGTTTGTGTAATGATAATGAGTTACCTGTCAAAGTTGAAGCTGCAATAGCACTTCAGATGCTGGTTACCCAACATGACAAAGGTGATTTTATTTCTCTACTACATCTAAATGAAGGAGCTTCTATGTGGTCACTTGGCTTGCTAGTAATAGCAGCCAATATTTCCTCAAACCACAACCTGCCATCTTAAAAGTAGCAAGACATGTTGGATAATGCAGTCCTCTGTATACTGTCTGAATAAAAGATGGGATGGTCATGACAGGAGTGCTTTAGGTAATATAAAGTCTGCTTGATCAAGGCTCATCTGGGGTTAAACAACCTATCTCTTGGCAAAACTCCCCACTTGTTAACTCCAGATATTTCTCATCTCTTGGATTGGCAAATTTCCTGTCAGATTACATCATTGCAGTGTTTGCTGATAGAGATCTCTTGGACCATATTGTGCCTGGAGATTGTTTTATTCTCCACCCACCCACTCATCACTCTCCCTGCTATACATTAACAATCTACTTGCCTTCTCATCTAACAAACCCTCTTATGCAGATAATACCTCCCTTCAGCCCTTCATAATGTTCCATATCAAAGCCTCCTTCACATACATTGTAGGCACCTAATGCTAAACCTACAGTGACTTCATGATCAGGCCTTTGTAAACCTCCCCCAATGAGGTTGTGCTAGTCTTGCCTCAACAGCACAAAGAGGCAATAACTACATACAAAAAACCCCAAAACACAAAAAGCCCTACTTTCCTTTCCATTTTTTTTTCGTGAATAGCATGCAATAGGACTCCAAGTTTGCTAAGTTGCTAGTTTACACCATTACTGAGGATTTCTCCTGGCAAATGCAGATAGTCAATGTAACAAAAAATGCATAATGGAGACTGATTTCTCTCTTTAGGACAGAAAATACTTCAGCACCCATCAACATCTAACCCTCAACAAATCTCGGGTGAGACTTACAATAGACTATTGATCTCACAATTAGGATGGTGCTGCTACTATACACAGGGCATCCTGAGAAATGACATCTGATTGCTTGGTATGAAATTGCTCACCTGTCCACTCCGACCTCTAGTCTACAGACATCTCTCTTCTTTTTCTACTGCTACTACAGGGCTTCCATCCTTGCAACTAGTTGGTCTCATATGACCTTCACCCAGGCATTCCTAATTCACTTGTCTCCTATTATTTTCCCCCATGTCCTTGCACTAACTACTATGCTTAAAACGTCAGTTCCCTGGAATTCCTTCCCTGCACATGTTTTCTTTGCAATGATCGGTTTGCAACTGTTCAAGAGTTGTCACTCTCACCAGTCTTTGTGGGCTTATGATGGCTATGGGCACACCCTCTTCCTCCAGGCCAATCCAATATATGAAAAAAAAATCTTTTGTTCACCCCACAACTTGGATGTGTCAGTAAGTACAATCACCTTAATTAGTTGGTGTAACAGAAAAGGCTCATTTAAAGAGTCATATCAGCCTCTTGGATATGTTTTCTGTTCGTCTGTATCAGGCATTGCATATTTCTTTTAATTTTCTTAAAACTATCAAGTATTATTAAAAATCACCCAAAATATTCAAACATAAAAAAAATGAATTTGAAACGAAATATTGTTTTTATTATTGCTACCCTTGCTCATCATTTCTTTCTTTATTTCTTTTTTTTAAGCCAAACAATTTGTACGTCCTCATATCAAGCCAGTTATTTTAGGTGAGTACATCATAATGATTTTACACCTGCTTTCAATGATGAGATGGGTTGAATGGGTCACAGTTCATGTTTGTTCTTTAAAACTTTCCCTTCCTCCATGGTTTAGTGTGCTATTTCTTGTATATTCCAGTTTTTGGCACATCCTTCATAACGCTGTGTAACAAAATAAAATATTTTTTTTTTGTTTTTGGTCAGTAAGTGTTATTTCCTATTTGCTTCTATCTAGCAATCAAAGGAAATGACTACTATTCCCTCCAAACTTTGCTTTTGTGACCTGGACATCAATGTTTTGAAATTGATGTATTTTCATTACATTTCAGTCAGATTCAGTGCCGAGTTGCTGAAGCAGAAATATCGTTATAGCAAATATTCTGCTCAATACCACAGATTTGCTTGACTGTAACCACTTGAGCATGTCCCTTAGTGGCTGGCAATGTGTGCATCTCTGATCATGAGTAGTGGGGGAGCATCATAGCCATGTGTTGAGAGGGATTCTTTGGAGTTTGAATAAATGTAACAAAAGCAAAGTTTGAAGGAAATATTAGCTGTTTCATACTTTCTAGGGGTAAGCAAATAGGAAATAACAGTTGCTACCCAAAGGACAAAAATCGTGTTACACAGTGTAATGATAACAACCACTTAATATACTGGGAGCACTTTGTTTTAGCACCAATACTAAAGAAGTTAACTTGGCTCGACTAAAGAGTCTTCTTGACTCTACATTGTTTTTGTTCATTCACCAACCACAATCTTTTTAGGCTAAAGCTTTCGAAAATAATTGCTTAGTAGTTTGAATGATCACTTGCAGTTGTAAAGCAACTGGTATTACTGTTTCTTAGTTTCTAATATGAGTGATGAGTAAAACCAATCTATTGCCATTCAAATATTTTTCATAGTTGAATCTATCAGTGTATATATGTTGTTGACTTTGTAAAGTAATAAAGTTAAAACCCTTAAACCCATTAAACTCTGTGACTAATTCCTGGGCCTTAATAACAGATTTAAATACAATTTCATAGATAAGTACTTCCATATGCTTCATGACATAAACCTTAGAGGACTTGCATGTGCACTGACTTCTTACCAATGAAAATACAGATGATGTTAGAATTTCTAGTTTATTTCCCTTTTTTTTAAATTTTTTTTTTTATACATAAGTTGCATATTTTTATTATTACAGAGGTACTAAGAATCATTCGTGAAACAGAGAATGATGAACTGACAAGTGTATTGCAGCGCTTAGTATGTAATTATGTTGAGGATGTGTTACCTATTGCTGTAGAAATGATGACACATTTGGTAGGTTCAGTTTCAGAATTATTTGTGAATTAAGCACTTATTTTTGTAGGACATTACTGAATAATTAAAAATATTGGAATAAAAGCATTCTTTTTAGATAACTATTAATAACAAATCTAGTGCATGAAAATTAGATTATGGAGTTTTGACTTGAAAATGTTAGGTCTTAAGATTGGCTTGCAAAATCTATTCCAACCAATGCAAACTAGGGGAAAATATATGCAAATATGGGGAATAATAACCACCATTCTTACATTTTTATTTGTTTAAAAATTAAACAATAATCAATTTTGAGTATAAGTTGTCATTCTACTATAGTTTAGTCTTGTGTTGTAGGGTCATTTGTTTTGTTTAGATTACTTGATTAAAATTAAACAAATATTTTGAATTTAATGTCATAATTAACAGTTTGGGTTTGATTTCTTTCTATAAATATATTTAAAAAACCCCAAAACAATGTATATTTCTTCGCAAGGGATTTATTTGATCAAGAAATGTGTAAAAGATTGTTGACCTGATCCTACACTCTATAGCACTTGAGTTAGTTTATCTAGGTGAGGATCCACATAGTGATCTATATACGTGGACACACATAAAATTATTTGTAGTGAAAGTGTTAATGATAATTCTTATTGAAGAAAGATAAGAGACAACTCCAAAATTCAAATGATTAAAAATTGAATAGATACATGCAGTTGGGATTTAGTCCCAATCTTTGGTAATTATGGTGACAAACTCTGGACATATTTTGGCTTTATTAAAACATAGTTTGACCTGACTTTAGAATGGTGGAAAGAATGTATAGATGTTGAATTAAAAAAGCATTCATTTAGTAATTTAAAATGACATGGGGAAATTTCCTCAAAATATATTTAAGATCATTGTAAGTAGAGATTTTAATGTAGAGGTGAAACTTCTCTGAAGCTCTATCCTAAAACTCCTTTTCATCCTAGTTATTGAAAACATTGAAGCTTATCAGAGCAGTACATTGACATTTGTTCTTTTTGCTGAATCAATAACCTAAATCTATGCAAGTTTGAAAAACTATTTGTAAAAATGGGCAATAGTAATTGCTATTCTTACATATGTTTGTATAAAAATAAGTACTTTTTGGACAGTATTCATCGTTCCTACTCTATCATAGCTTAGCTCTATGTTGGCATTATTTGAATTTGTTTAGGCTACTTAGTTAAAATTAAAAAAATGAAAGTGATAGTATCCACTCATCACCTTGTCTGTCTCTCTCTCTCTCTCTGCCTTTCTTTAACTTCACCATCAGAACATCACCCCCCTGCTAAAATTATATTTCCAATTCTCCATCTCTATATCACTACCATCAACTAACCTTTTTAACCATGTAATAAATCTCTCTATCTCTCTCCTCACCATCAGAACATCACCCCTCTGCTAAAATTATATTTATAATTCTCCTTCTCTATATCACTACCTTCAATTAACTTTTTTAACCATGTAATAAATATTACGTTCCCCCTACCTCACGTCATGGATGCTTTCACTCTTCGCCATATCCTCTTTTTCTCTCACTTTTATCTTTCCTCCTCTTGTTCTCTCTTTCCCTTCAACTAATCACGTGAAAGCGTTACAATTGCATTCCCTCTCCCTTCAATTAATTACGTGACCGCGTTACGGACGGGCTAACGAAGGAACACGCAAAATTATGGGATGATGCTGAACTCTTTCATGAATGTATTTCAAATGAAAACATATTTTAAATTAATTTTAGTAAAATATCTATTTACATGCTGAAAATAATTTTATATAAAATTATGATGGAAGATTTAAATTTAAATATGAATTCTTCAAAATTGCAAGTTTTGTTTTATGTAAAGGCAGTGTCAGGTGGATTTGTATAAAAAAAAAGTGCATGTGATTTCTTTTAGCATGTAAGAAACAAAGTTAAGTGTTTAAGTTTTGAGAGATCTTTTCTACACAGTTGGATTGGTAATTGAAGATACATTTATTTTTCTGTTCCAAATGGAATTATCTCAAAGCATATGATTTAAGAAACATATTTAAATTGTTTTTTGAGTATACTTTATTCTTCATGTTGTTGCAATTCCAAATGAAAAAAATAAATATTAGAATATTTCTGAAAATCCAGTTCTTATGAAAAATATTAGAAATTCTAAAATGCTGATTTGTTCACGTTTTTCACCATGATTAATTGATTTAAAAAATTTTTTAAAGGCTCAAACCTTCCACCAGCTTCTGAATGCTGATATTGAATCATCTGAAGATAAAGTCATTACTGCTTTAGGTGTACTTAACACAATGGCTACAATTCTAGATGTGATGGAAGGGAAGAAGGAGGTAAATATTTAATGTCTAATTTGTCTAGAAATACTATTTCAGTCTATTACTTAGTCCTGATTATTATACAATGTAAAACATAGCTCTTTAATTTTAAGCTCTTATTTAGCCAATCTATTTTTACAATAAATGAACTCACTGAACGTTCCACTGTAAAGTATCCTGAAGTTTAAATATTTACTCTGTAGTACATTTGGTTGGATTTTTTGTTGGTTCTTTTATTTATCTTCCGCTCAGATGATGTCACAATTAGAAGGCATTGTACTCAATGTTGTGGCCTTGATTCTTCAACAAAATATCATAGGTAAGTTTGACTTTCTTGGCTTGTTGCTACTCAAACATTTTTTTCCCTCGGGGAATCTCTTCACTTTTTTTTCAACCAATTAGCAGAAGACTCCTCCTCTCTCCAAGAGCATTGTATTCTCTTTTTACATGCATCTTTCAGGTTAAACTGAAAATTTTCATAAATGAATTCTTTATAAATAGCATTATTGAATGTTTAAATTTGTTCTTATCTAATATATATTGGAATTCATACAGCAATCAATAGGGAGCTATTCTATACCTTTTCCAGGTACAAATTAAAGTAAAAAGCAAATTCAAAAAAACAAACTTGAAAATTAGAATCTTGAAACAAAGTAACCTCAAAACAAATTAAAATAATCTTGGATAAAATTAAATAGTAGATACTTAGATAAAACACGTCTAAATTTTGAATTTTTTGAGTCTGGATATATTTCATCATTTGGCTTAGGCCTACAATAATGGGGTTATTTATGGATAATATAAGTCTCTGCTGCACAGACAGTATCATATAATTGACTGCGTAAGATGTTCAGCACATTTGCACTGCAGGGATTCTGACAAAATCAGTACAATAGAACAAGAGCATATTGTGACAGTTGTTTAAATGCTTACAATTAACATTGAAGAATATTTGTGAATGTTTACATTCAACATAGGAACAGGCATGGCTATATTGTTTAGAAGTATACTTTGTAACCACATGGTTTTGGGTTCAGTTCCACTGCACAGTACTTTAGAATGTGCCTTATATATGAACCAGAGTCTTTGGGTGAATTTGGTAGGTGGAAACTGAAAAAAAGCTTGTGTTTGTGTGTGTGTATGTGTCTTTGCTTTAATATTGTATGCTAATTGTAAACAAATGTCACCATCATACAAGCAGTGTTTGCGATCTTACTTGAAAACACCTCTGAACTTGGAAAATACTACTTTGCTTCAAAACAGATTGACAACAAGTTTTTAATTTGTTTCAAGTTTACTTTGTTTGCTTTAGTTTGTACATGGAAAGGCATAGTAAATTGCAGTAATTTAAATAAATTTACTATTTTGTAGAAGAGATTTGAATTAAAGTTTTAATATTGCATTGCAATTAGCTCCATCATATTCTTAATATGATGATAATTATTTCTAAATGCTATTTAAATTTTAGATATTTCAATATTTTTCCGAAAACTTTATGATGATTTAAAATGTCTATTTCAGATTTTTATGAAGAAGTCTTATCTTTGATATGTAGTCTAACTAGTACTCAGATCTCGCCTCAAATGTGGCAAGTATTTGGGATGCTGTATCAAATGTTTCAGACTGATGGAATAGATTATTTCACTGGTGAGATTCTAAAACTTATTTCTTTCTCTTAGTTGTATATTTATTTTGTTTATTCCAAACTGTAGATAATCTTTTAACCTTTTGGTTTTGTAACTGATTAGTTTTAACCAATCAAGCATCTGAAATGGCTTAACAACTCATTATATAAGATAGTATTATTTTTTTAACTACTTACCAAATAAAAATATGTATGTAGTGATCTCTACATGCTTAATAAGCTGCAGGCACTGGCATCACTGTGGTAATGAAGTTCACTGTGAAACTATAGAGTTTACAGCTTCATCCCACTACATGGTATTCTAAGTTTTGGATTGACCAGTACTTTGTGAAGGAAATTGGTTGACAAATTATGTAGAAGCTCATGGTGTGTGTAGGTCGAGGATGGTAACAAGAAGAGCATAGAATACTATCTTATCAGTATGATAAAAAAGATGTAAAAATGAAGAAGCTGATCACATTTCGTCTTACTGTGAAATAAAGTCTTATGGTTAAAACATGGGTCTTTCAGAAATCTAGACTGAGGATTGAACTGGTCTGGATTCACTTGCGTCTTCTTCCAAGATGCAGGAAGATAGCTGAAAGCTATTTATTAAAATGTAAGCAAGATTACTTAATGGTATGGGTTACGATCATGCTTAGTCATATCTATATGTGACTATATGTTCATTGAACATAATGGATATGACTGTCATCATTATCATCATCGGTTAATGTCTGTTTTCCATGCTGGTATGGGTTGGACACTTTGACAGGAGCTGTCCAGACTACAATTGTCTGTTTTGGCATGGTTTCTATGACTGGATGCCTTTCCTAGTGCCAACCAGTTTACAGTATGTGGTGGGTGCTTTTTAAGTGGTACAAGTGCATTTTGCACGGCACTGGAACAAGTGCATTTTGCACGGCACTGGAACAAGTGCATTTCGCGTGGCACCGGAGTGCGTGCATTTCACGTGGCACCGGAGCACGTGCAATTCGTGTGTCATGCGGAACGCGTGCAATTCGTGTGGCATGCGGAACGCGTGCATTTCGCGTGGCACCGGAACGCATGCATTTCGTGTGACACCGGCACCTGTGAGAAAAAGATCTCTCAGCTGGGACCCCACTGAGTATTTTTAGTGCTTATTGTACCCACACATTTGCCACACAGAAAGGCTATTTTTTCTGTTAACCTTCCTGTGATACAGTTACACCTGATGTGTCCAAAGCTTGCACTGGGTACAACATATGGAGTTTCTACCAACACCCTTCTTACATATCGATCAAGGCCATCTCCCTGAAGGGACTTGTGATTTGTCTGTTTTCCTACTTTCTATGACTTTGGTCTTTGCTAAGGCCCTTAGATTCCAGACCTTGCTTCCACATCTGAAATTTCTTCTCTAGGTCAGGTAGTGATTCAGCTATGAGAACAAGGACATCAGCATAGAGGATCTCCCAGGGGCAGTCAGTCATGAATTCCTCTGTTATGGCCTAAAAGACTGATAAACAAGAGAGGACTGAGAACCGATCCTTGGTGAACTCCTACTTGTACACTAAACTCATTGCCAACTTTCACCTTACTGGCAGCATCCCTGTACATAGCTTTTACAGCTCTCACCAACCACTCATCTATCGCCAGCCTCCACATTGACCACCAGATAAGGGAGTGGGGGACCCTGTCAAAGGCTTTTTCCATGTCAACAAAAGCCAAGTACACAGGTTTATTTTTGGTTAAATACTTCTCTTGCAATTGCCTTAACAGGAATATAGCATCAGTTGTGTTTCTCCTAGACACAAAACCAAACTGCATCTCATCTAGGCTAACTCTCTTCCTAATTAGTTGAGCTATAACCCTCTCTGTAACTTTCATTACCTGGTCCAACAATTTGATATCTCTAGTTATTTCTGTCTAAGGCATCACCTTTACCTTTGTAGCAGTTGACTCTGGAACCGCTACACCAGTCGTTGGGCATGACTCCCTCATGGACAACCTAATTAACTATATGGGTCACTATGCCATATCCCACTCAGCTAGGTATTTTAAGCATTTCAGTAGCAATTCCTGATGGGCCTGGGACTTTCTCTGTCTTCATATATCCTTAATTGCTTTATTTACCAAGCTACTATATTTATTCATAACACCTTACTCTAGGAAGCTGTGTGGTTCATATGATGAAGTGGTTTATTATGTAGTTTTTTTTCATTAAGTAGTCAGCTTTACAGCTTACTGTAAGGTCATAAGTTGTAAACCGCCGTTTATTTTTTTTTTTAACTTAAGGCACAATTCAATATTTATGTATATCCTTTGTCAACCAAGTTAGAAAATCTTCATTATTATTTCCACTTCACAATTGATGATCAGAAGGATAGCCAACTTTTAAAAAGCTACTGCTACATTTTATGGAATTATCTAAAAACTTTCAGCATAATGTGCTATTGTGACAAAAAGAGTAAGTGCTAGATGGGATTTATTGGAGAGAGAACTTGATTGTTTTTAATAAAAAGCTCATCTATGTTAGTTTTAACTAGTAAATAAAAGTTTTGCTTGGTTAATTTTAATTAAGTTGTGCATTATTTGCTGTCTTCATTAAACATAGGTGTAATTTGGTGAAACAAATATACAATAATATTTGTTATAATGATAATTATTATTAAGGTAGTGGAGTTGGGAAAATGATGGTAGAACATCGAATTAAATGAATACTTTACTGTATTTAGATTTGTCTCTGTTCGATTCAAATCTTGTTGATAATATACTACCAGCTTTTTATTGAGATTCATTCAATTGACTTCAGTCTTCACTTCAGATTTGTGGATTATGTCAATGTAATAAATCATAACTAGTTGTAGTATGTGATTCACCATTTATCTGGAGTTGGGTTTCTTAAGGTAAAAACAATTCTCATTCTAACAATAGTCTCAACCAACAAATGATTAACAATGCTTTTTTTTAATTATAGATATGATGCCAGCTTTGCATAACTATGTAACTGTGGATACACCTAGTTTTCTGACACAAAGAGAACACTTGGAAGCTGTTTACAACATGTGTAACACAGTATGTATATTCAGTGAAGCATTATCTTTATTATAATTAAAAATGTTTAACCCTTTTGATGTCAATCCTTCTGAGACTGTCCCTGGTTCTATGAAACAAACTTCCTGTGTTAGAGTGAGTTACATTAAAACCTTCCATAAAAATATATAGGCACAGGCATGGCTGTGTGGTAAGAAGTTTGCTTCCCAACCACATGGTTCTGGATTCAGCACCACTACATGGCACCTTGAGCAAGTGTCTTCTACTATAGCCTTGGGCTGACCAAAGCCTTGTGAGTGGATTTGGTAGACGGAA
>JAOPUL010005356.1:24641080-24653893 GCA_027564515.1 Octopus rubescens
AATTCTTTTGTTTTATCTCTTACGAAAAATTCCAACACTGCATAGGAATTTCTCCTGTAATGCATTTTAAATGCTTGATGACATCTTCAACAGTAGTTTTTTGTTTTTTAGATATCTGGGAATTTTGTTTGTTCTGTATTTTGTCGTTGCGTTGCGATATGTACTCCATCAACTGTTGTTTCTCTTTACAGCACCGAAGTTGATGTTTCCTTTTTGTGTTTGGTTCTTGTTGATTTTGTTGTTGTTGTTGTTGGTATTATTTTTATTGCTTCTTTTTCTGTGGCCGTTTTTCTTTTGTAGCTGTTGTTGTTGGTGGTGTGGTTGCGTGTTTCGCTATTTTGTTTTTTGTTGGGATGGGAGTAGAGTGGTTTTGTTAGTAGTGGGTTTGGGTGTTGATGGTAATAATGATGGGGATGTGTGACTGTTTAAAGAACTCTCTGTCGCCTCGTCAAACCTCCCGGCTTTCAGTCTGATGTTGCCTTTTATATCTATTTTGACTCCCACTCATGATAAACATTTCTTGTGTCATGTCTTTCGCTTTGACTTTATCACACGATGAGTTCTCGGAATGAAAGAAGTTTAAGACAGAGAAGGGAGAAAGATATCTGTGCTTGTGTGTGATATTTTTGAGTGGAGAGAGCACCGTGGGGAGACCGTTTCTTGTTGTGCTGGACGATCCTGCTGTTACTGTTACTATTGTTACTACTCTTGTTAGGGCTCCTGTTTTTGTTGCTGTGACTACTTTTGTTGTTGCTGGCGCCCCTGTACTTGTTGCTGCTGCTGCTATTATGTTTATTGCCACCGTTGTTAGTGATGGTGGTGCTTTTGTTGTTGTAACTGGTGCTGGTTACTGTTTGTGCTGCTACTGTTGGTTTGCAGCGTCGACAGCTGTGCAGCCCTTACTTCTTTACCCCTTTACTGTAGGCAAAAGGGGTTTGCGATACCACATATGTAACACCTGACCTTTTCCATTCGATCACCACAAAGGACTGAGTGCTATTTGGTAGTTCATTCAAGCTGGGGATGGCTTCGAACTTCCTGGTCCATTTGCATCAAAATCTCCATGCCTATAATCCACCAGTTTTCTTATCGTAGCTTGTGGACATCTAGGGTGAGTGTTTTGTCTTCATTGGCCAAACAACCTCCACTAGCCACCAGTTTCTCATTTTTTGTTGCACATTTATTACCCTCAACTTTGTTTCTCATTGGTCACTATATAATGACATGAGGATGAAATCCTCGCTTTTAATCAGCGTAGCGGAAGAAAGGTCTCCATCGTCCTGTATTGTCTGATGCGATTATCGAAAACATTTTAAAATTCTGTACCGCATTCAGGTACCTTTCCACTTGCGCTTGCGTTGGTTTTGTACTCTTTGATTCTTTGTGCATATGCAGAGTATCTACTTTTGAAGAGCTAGAGCGATTTTCTTTCCTTCGACTACAAAAACGCCGAAGAATAGCACCTCTACTAGCAATAAATAAATAAACAAATAGATAAATAAGTAAATAAATGAGCCTCATCGGGTTGTCATTCCATACAAAAAAGTCAACACTAACACAAACAGTGCATCAACAATTCCTTGTCCTTTTCTAATTTCTCGCTAAATGAAGACAACGACGACGACATGGAGGAGGAGAAATAAGGGGAGTGAAAAGAAAACAACTAATGACTATCATTCGGTTATAAAAATGGTTGATGTGACGTCAAACAGCTCGCACACCAACAACATACCACACAACTAACACCACAGTATCTCCATTTGTCAAAGCTCCAATTCGATCTTTGATGGACCACAGTAGGTGCATGCTATTTGATTCCAAGCAGATATGCGCTTTGTTTCAGAAGCAATTTATCAAGCTGTTCTCGAAGAATGACGAACTGGAGACAGTAGACGACCTACCGCGGCACTCCTCAATCGAAGGTGCAGAGTACTGTGGAAAACTGATTTGAGCAAATGAACTAGCGGACGTGATGAGTGGCTGTGAAGATCAATCCTCCACATCCTTTGGCAAGAAAAAACATGTAATCTTTCTCTGTCTTGTGATTATGACAAAGAAAGTTACGGCTGGAAGGTTTGATTTCAACCTCACATCTCAAGCTATTTTCAAGTTTCATTTGAGGAAGAATCTAAAGGCAGAGAAGGAAATGCTTCTTGCTGCTAAAGGTACAGTTTTCTGTACTTTTAGTACAGCAGTTATCTATTTATACAAGTATTTGTTATTGTTGAAATAATTTCTTTTACTCGATGACCCCACCGTCTCTTCTTCGTTTTTTTTTCCTATCTTTGTACCTTTCCAACATCTTGGCATTAAAGCTAATAAAAGAAATCCTTATTTCCGTAAGTTCCACCAAATTTTTCTCGTTTTAACCATATTTGCGATTTGAAATTATTGTTTATTGTCTGAGATTTTGTCACGGAGCAAAGAACTGTAATATCTTCCTTATTTCCGAATTTTCATTGAAACTTTTCGTTGGGAAAAATTCTCATTATTATATAAAAAAAAAACAAAGATAATTTCACGGAAAAAAAAATCTTTATAATTTTACCTTAGAGAAAGTGGGAAAGAAGAGAGAATACGGAAAGAGAACGATGTCGAGCAACATATCTCGGTCACCACAATGGCTAACGACTTGAGTGGTGGTCATTACTGTGATTATGATTAGTATGGCTACCAATGAGCATTGATGTCAGTCAAAAGTAGCTACGATACAGTAGAAGAAAGGATCTGCGGTTGATGTCAATAGCAGCTCTATCATCAGCAACAATATGAATAGCAATAACATCGCGCCAACAACAACAACAACAGCAGCAACAACAACAACATCAACAACAACATCAGCAGCAGCAGCAGTTGCTGCAACAACATCGATGTGTCAATAACTGCAACGACAATTCTATTGTGTTTTTTTGTACTTGATCGCATGCTCTGAAACACGAGGATGCGAAGGCTGTCTAATCGGGCTGGATAACATGGGCAGAACGTGACAACAAAGCCACATTTCGGTCTTTGATGGGCCATAGCGAGCGTGTATTCACGAACTCCAAACTAAATATATGCAATTTTCTTGCAGCACTTTGCCGAACTGTTTGAAAGAAGCGATAGGCTGAAGATAATGGGTACTGGTGCCTACTACGACGGTCAGCCACGGATCTAGGAGGCAAGTCGATTTGAGTAACTTAAACAGCGGCCACTTTGAGCGGATGAGCGAGAGACAAATAATCAGAATTGATGGTCTTCCATATGAACTTTATTGCTACATACCAGACCAATTCGTTTCTATCTGGGCAGCTATCTATTGCATATAGCAGCAAACAGGAAGCATTATCACTTAAGTGAGCCGAAGAGTGATAACGCTAGAGAAGCAATCTCGTGCAGAACAGCAGCTTCTGTCACGGAATCGAGAGTCCATTTGATGTGCTTCGGGTTCGACCTGGACCTTAAAACGGATAAAAATGAATAGTCCGGACTTTTAAGCACGTGGTACTACCATCCAGTATATCTTACGAAATATGGGTAGGGGCGACAAGATTAGATTAGAACTAAAAGAGAGAGAGAGAGAGAGAGGGAGAGAGAGAGAGAGAGAGAGAGAGAGAGGGAGAGAGAGAGATAGAGAGAGAGAGAGAACATTTGCTTTTGATTTGCGATAGTGAGTCAGGATTTTGCGTGAGTGCTCCGAATTACCAAGGTAACTTTCTCTCCTTTCAGTGGTGTTTTCTTGTTGACATATAATTGCTATTTATTGTTTCTATTTAGCCTTCTTTTTAATCGATCTAATCCCGCCACTACTCATAATCAGGTCTATGTCCCTGCCGATCAGATTTATGTTCCTGGTTTCCAACACAGACGGTTACGTCGTCCACGTATGCCGACACGATTCTCTCATGTCTTACTTCGCACGGGATGCTCCTCAACGTCTAGAATTTTCATAGTAGTGGCTCTAGAGCTGGTACACACAGAAGAGACCGAGTTCATGATATTGAATGGTTCCAGCAGGTGATCATTCACCTGAACTACCGAGCACATCGCTGTACAATGCAGCAATGCAACTGCGGAAGACGGGACCGAAACCGGCCGCCGTGAGAACAGTCGCCAATTATTGGTGGCCGACCCTTTTGAAAGCTTTTGATTGATCCAAATTTATCATTCCCCATCCAAGCCAGGATCTTTTCCACCCTCTCTATGATGTATCGCATGAGGAGGAGGTTATCATGGAAAGATCTGCTTGGAATAGCGCATCTTTGCGCACCACCAATCGGACCCTCGACAACAAGCACCAGCCTCTTCGCTAATATCTTTGAAATCTGCATTTAGCAGAGTTGTGGGTCTAAAATTATTTATTTGATCCTCCTTGTTTGTGTAATTTCTCTTCGACCCACAAAACTAGGAATTCTCCAGTTTTACTGTCAGTTACAGTAGATAGTTGCCACGAGGCCTCCAAACAAGTCTGGCATATAAAGTAAAGCTCATAGGGCAGACTATCCATTTCAGGCAATTTTCCCCCTGTCCGTGCAACCAATCATCGCTTCTCGTACTTCCGCGGTTGTTATCGGCTTTTCGCAACACTCCACCTCCTTTGCCAACCATCGCGGTTGAATATTTGGGAGTGGCGTTGCTGCATTTTTGCTTAAAGTCACCTCCCCAATTTGTTCGTATCTCCCAGTTTTGGGGGATTGGCGCATTTTTGTTTCTTTTTCTGCTCTTGTTACTTACATGTCATTTGGTGTCATCCTCATC
Organism: Octopus rubescens; assembly: GCA_027564515.1. Lineage (NCBI taxonomy): Eukaryota > Metazoa > Mollusca > Cephalopoda > Octopoda > Octopodidae > Octopus > Octopus rubescens. The sequence continues at coordinate 24,645,818 of JAOPUL010005356.1, forward strand.
GCCATTACCACATTTGTGGCGTTCTTTTGTTGATATAGTTGCTGTTGTTTTGAGGGTTTCTGTTGCTGCTGTCTGTGATGTGATGGCTTTGATGTTGGTGTGTGTGCTGTTGCTTCCACATTTGTTATTATTGCTGCAGCTGTTTCTGCTGAAGATGCAGCAGTCACTGTTATTACTGCTAGTGTTACTGCTGTTTTCGCGGCTGCTAGTTTTATTCTTGTTGTTATTAATGCTGGTGTGGCTGCCTGCCTCTCTTGGTGCTGCTACTGCTGTTTTTGCTGTTAGTGTTGTTATTGTTGTGGTGATGGTGTCGGCAAAAAAGGCGGTCTCTCTTCTTTCCTTTGCTGTAGACAGAAAGCTTCGAGGGGGTTTGTGTCACCACACAAGTGACACCTCAGCTTTCTGCCCTCAATGGTTACTTGTAGTTTTGTACCGTCTGGTATATTTATTAGGTCCAGGATGACTTCCATACTTTGGCGATCCGTTTCGATCAGTAGCTCCATCCCCTAGCCCAACCAATATTTTTTTGCAGCCTCTGGACTTACAAAATATTAATTTTCTCTTCCATCTCGAAGAGAGCCACGGCCACTAACCATCAGCTGTTGACTTCTGGAGGCACGTCAACCATTTTTATTTTAAACACCCTATGGTCTAAGTAAGTTGGTATGAGGATCAGTTCGTCACTCGTTAGGGGGATTGTGGAGTGCTTTTTGGCCTCATATTCTGTAGAGAAACTCATCCCAACCATTCCGAACTTTTTTCCTCTGGTTATGTATGCTTTGCTGCATCAGACGTGTTGCTGCACAAATTTAATTTTTACTTTTTGATTGTAGTTTCATATATAACTGTTTTAAGGTTGGTTTGTTGCTTGATGGATTCTGTGATGTTGAGCGCCACGTTTCAGTCATATTTCTCCAGGGTACTTTTTGCATTTTTGAGGTCGTTCAGATCGATTAAAATTTTCTCGGTCATTTGACGCGCCGTGTCGGCGAAAACGCTAACGCTAGATTTGCAAAATTTGTTTTCATTATTTTTTTTGTGTTGACATTGTTGGTGTTGGTAGTGGTGGAGGTGGAACTTGCAGCTGTGTTGAGTGGAAAATTGGAATTTTCATTTTTTTTTGTTCTACGGTCTCATTTTTGTTGTTATTGATTTCGTTGTTGCTGCTGGCTTTTTTTACATTTACCTTGTCGTTGTTGTTGTTGTTCTAGCTAGAAGTATGAGGTGTAGTGGTGGTGTCACCACCACACCTCGTACCACAATCTTTTTCACATTCCTTTTCATTTAAGTTTTTGTTTCTGTTGTTGTTGTTGTTTATAACTTTTCAGTAGTTAGTGGAAGGAAACTATTTTCATGATGGCTGTTCCAAGAGCCATCTCCCCATTCGATTTGAGAAGCTATATATATATATATTTGCTTTAAAATTGTGGGATTGCCTGCTGTAAAGAGAGAGTGTCGGCAGTGGGGGGACGCCTGACCGGAAGCGGGAGGACGAGTGAGGCGAGATCAGTGCGAGGGCCAAGTCAACTTCCTCTTGTTGACAGCAGCTCTCAGAGCGGGTGGATGTGTGGCGTGAACGCTGACCACGAGAGCGAAGTGGATGAATGCACATTGACGGTGAAACGACCTTGCTCCGAGTGAATTGAAGACGAGAGGTAAGTCCAATTGCATCTGGTTACAAGCTATTTCGGCGTTTAAGGACTTTAAAGACTTTTCCCCATTTTTCGGCATTCTCATTCCCGGCAGCGGTTTTTTAAAATTAAGTCTTACGATCTCGCAAGGGGGAACGACGCCTTAAGGAGGCGTTCACCGAGGGGCCTTATGTGGTGTTCGCCAAGCTGGGCAGAGCAAGATGGGCTGGACAACAGGTGGATGTGTTTGCAGCGGAACTACGGTGGTTGGCTACGCTGGCTAGATTCACGGTAGACCGCGAAAATGCCGTGCGGGTGGCGTTTGTAAACGGATTTCCCGAAGATATCTCAGTAAAGTTTCAATAACTGCCTGGCAACAAGGAGATGAGTATGAGCGAGATGATCGCGCAGGCCCGCGTAGTCACACAAGGCGCAAAGTGGAATGTAGCAGCGCTGGCAGCGACCGAGGTCCATGGCAGTCGATAATGGTCGACAATGAACAATGAAAGGAGAACGGCCAGTGTGAAAATTCGTCCACGAGCAGTCAGAGGTCAATGTTTTAGGTGCCAGGGTCCGCTCATGGTAAGAGATTGTAGAGAGCCGAAGGCAGACATCATCTGCTACCGATGTAAACGGCCAGGCCACATCGCCAATAATTGCGACCAGGGAAATGGTCCAAGGAGGGCTACTGCGCTGGTGGCTACCCCTGGAAGCGAGTAGAGGCGCCCTTGCAGTCGTTGCCCGTAGTGGAAGTTCTGGTAGGCTGGGGGAAGCCATCACGAGCCCCGTGGACACAGGTTGCATAACGACACTAGTGACCGCAGAGGTGGTTAAAAAGTGGAGCGGGATGAGTAGTATAAGGGCAGCGACGGCAAGGAGATTAGATGCAGAGGTAGCAGTGAGGTGGAGATGGTGGTACGGGGAAGAAAAATAAGGCTCCGGGCGATCGTGATTGATAACATGGTGGACGAAATCGATGTAGTGATGGGCATTGATGCGATCAGCTGCTTGGGAGACGTTACAGTGAGTGAGGTCGGGGTGACGTTTTTGTAGCGCGGAAAGATCATGCGCCGTGAGTGTACAACAGGAGAACAGGAAGATCCACGACGAAAAATATGCCACTCACACCATACAGGACAAGGATTTCAGGGCTGTGTTCGATTGGCGACGGTGGGTAGTTGAGTGGTACTGAAAAGAAGAACCACCAACGCCGAGGAATAGAGTGGGCTGTTATCAAAATACCTTGAAAGGAGATGCCAGAAGCGAATTTGTGGGAGAAGTACAGAAATAAATCAAGGAGGGCATATTGATTACCTGGAAGGAGGAGGTATAGTGTAGATCATGCAAAGCACCAGTAAATTGAAACATGCTTACGACCAATTTGGAAGAGCAAAACCTATATAGCCGGTGGTGGTGGGGTGGGGTGGGGTGGATATGGGACTGCCGAAGTGAGGTTCACCTCAGAGGAGGAGGCCAAAAATCACTCAACAGCCACTCTAACGAATGACGAACTCATCCTCATCCCCATTTACCTTGGCTAAAGGGTATTCAAAGTAAGAATACTAAATATACCACCTGAAATAAACATCTGCTGGTTGGTGGCTGCGATTCTCTTCGACATAGAAGAGAAAACCACTATTCTGAAGATACAGAGAATACAGAAGCAGAACTGGTTAGGACAGGGCATGCAGTTATTAATACAGGCGGATCAACCAAGCGTCGAGGCCACCCCGAACTTCATAAGTCTACCAGATGACACAAAGCTTCGCGTGGCTGTTGAGGGAAGAAGGCCGAGATGTCACCTGTGCGAGTATACAAATTACCTCAAAACTTTCTGCCCACAACAAAAGAGTAAAAGGAGCTCCCCAGTTTTGCCGACACCACCACCACTACAATAGCAACAGCACCAGCAGAAGCAGGTGACCACTATAGCTGCAAAAACAACAGTAACAGTAGCAGCAACTGCAATCGCAGCAGTACCAAAATCAGTAGCAGCAAAAACAATGAGAACAACAACAGTGGAAGCAACAGCAACAAACAGAACAGAGAACTCACCAACGTCTATGGCTTCCACATACCAGACAACAGCAAAAACAACAGCATCACCCCGACCCCGAAAAAACAAGAACTTTATTATCAACAGAACAACAGCAAAAGCTCCGCAAGATTTGTTTCTCCATGTTCGGAGCAGTCAGACATGTCCTGCAGTGAGGGGGGCCGACGAAGAGCCTAAATGGCAAAAGGTTGGCAGGTCCAACAAAAGAAAAAGAAATAAAAAACACACCGGCATAAGCACAAAAAACTGGCAGGTATGATCAGAGAGGGGAGACACCTTTGAGAACAAATACACAAATACCACCCCCCAACTGCAGCCACACCAGTACCGTCAACAACATCATCCCCATCACTACCATCACTACAACCACTATCATAGACACCACCATCACAGGCACAACCCAATTCACACACACAACTCTCAGACCGCACATCCCAATACCAGCAAAATTCAAACATTATTAACTACACAGCAATAAACACGAACAATAAAGAATTGCTGGAACGCATGTGTAACTATACAGACATCGCACACACCGATTTTATCACACCAACAAACAACATACCAATACACATAAAAGTCATCCTAACATCACAAAACACATACAACACCATCTAAGCTAAATATCCTGAAGGACTTGGAGCTTTCAGGAGAGATATCAATAAAAGACTGTATAAAGAACTGCTCGTGGAAACATCCACATATAATCATGGGGACAGAACATCCACCACCACCTCGCCAACAAAACCATTGTAAGTGACCAGTTCCTTAAACTGACATGGCCTTACTTAGGATAGGTACTATAAACGTGGCCTGGGGTAGCCTTGGAAACAAGGCCGCCTACTCAACAACCTCAAGTCACTAGGTGTCGATGTAGTGGCTATCAGTGAAACTAGACTCCGACCGACAAGCGTTCATGCTCATTTTAGATGGATACGGGATTTATTTATTTCCATGTCGACCGGAAATGGGAGATGGAACTGCGGTGTTGTTCCAGAGAGACCTGGATCTCAAGATAAGGATTATCTCCCTGGACCCAGAAGGTAAGTTGGTGGTCCTGGTTATGAACAATTGTGACGGAGTGGCTGTTTATGCTCCGACAGGAACAGGACAACCGGATTTCTTCAGACGTCTGGAAATTTTCTTAGGAACGTCTCGACCTCTAGTGTTAGTGAGAGCTGGAATGCAGTCTTAGAGCCTCGTTTGGACTGTGTGGGGCCACAGATAGAAGAGGATTTGGTAAAAGCCTCGCAAACCTGCCCTGACATTTCCAACTGTCTGACAGGTACCACCTGGATTTCACGGATGTGCCCATGTGGACGTGGACGAATCGCATCGGGTCATCCAGGTCGTATCTAAACGGTATTCTGTAGGCCAGTAGATAAGGATAGCATAAGTTGTCCACTTTTCAATCTCGTAGGCTACACCGACCACAAGTTTATGATCTGTACTGTCGACCTAGATAGGCTTAGAAGGCAGGGACCCAGTTATTGGAAGCTGAACGCGTCATTCCCGACATGCCAAGCTTACAGAGACTGGATTAGATAAGCGAACGTTGACAGGGACAGTCGTCAACAACAAATGGTGGTTTTCCCTAAAAAGGGCAATTAGAGTAGTATCAGTTAGGTTTAGTAGGCCTTAGTGATAGAAATAAATAAAATAGAAAGGAACTTAGTTAGAAACTTAGAAGAGGCTCTTAGGAAAGACACCGCAACCGATGTGCTCACGAATAAGATTGGCCCTAGACCAATTCTTCAACACTGAACACGAAGGTTGCGTTGTCAAAGCTAAGATGCGCGTTCTAAGACAAGAAGGAACGAAAGCCGCTCGATGGGCTCGAGTGGCAGAGGCGCAACGTGGCAACAAAGCCACAATTCGGTTTTTGGTAGACCAAAATGGGTGGTCGATCCCGAGCAGATGTGTGCGGCATTTCAGTAGCACTTCACCCAACTGTTTGGGACAAATGGCAGTCCGGAACGCCTTCAGTTCCTACCCCAACGGCATGCCACGACTCTCGGCAGGGGGTGTGGGTGTGGAGTGTTGCGAAATACTGATTAGAGCTACCGTCATACGGGATGCGATGACGAGTTACACAGGGTGGGGGGATCGCTTGGCTTGGATGGTCTGCCCTATGGGCTTTACTTTTATATGCCAGACTTGTTTGGCGGCCTCTTAGCAGGCATCTAGTGCAACTGGCAGCAGAACGGGAGAATTCCTAGTTCTGTGAGTCGAGGAACGGTGGCACTGCTGAGAAAGGACCCAAGCAAGGGGAATGAAATAGAAAATTATAGTCCCATAACTGAACACAGATTAAACATTTTTGACCAAGGTGTTAGCAAAGAGGTTGGCGCTTATCGTAGAGGAACTAATTGGGGATGCGCAATCCCAAGTAGATCTATCATAGAGAGGGTGGGTAAAGAACCTGACATAGGTGGGGCCCTGATCAATTTGGATCAATCTAAAGCCTTCGATAGAGTCGACCACCAATACTTGGCGGCCGTTCTCACAACAGCCGGTTTCAGTCCCGTCTTCTGTGGCTGGATCGCTGCAATGTATAGCGACATTTTCTCGGTAGTTTGGATGAATGGTTACCTATCGGAACCATTCAACAGCATGCGTTCGGTCTGTCCAGGGTGTCCCCTCTCGTCTCTTCTGTATGTACTGGCTCTAGAGCCACTACTGCGGAAATTGGAGGCGTTGAGAGGCATCCCGCGCGAACTAGGACGTGGGAGAACCGCGGCATACGCAGACGACGTCACCGTCATAGTGTCGAACATCAAGTGCATAGGCATGGTTGACACTGCTCTAAAAGAATACGAGGGGCGACAGGTGCAAAGATTAACCAAGAAAAGTCAATGGGCCTGCAGCTCGGAACCTGGAGAGGCAGGTCCATGTCGTCCAATAACGTCGTGGGACGCTGAACGGAGGGACCGGTTAAATTGCTCGGGGTCTGGTTTGGTCCAGATCTCCAGGTGAAGAACTGGAACCAGGCGACGAGCAAGGGGGCCAATCTCACCCAAAAATGGGCCGAGAGAAAGCTATTCCCGAAAGGTCTTGCAGAGGCGGCGAATGCTTACAACGCCTCCGTCATTTATTATCACTTAACAGTCGTGCCTTATTATCACTTAACACGTCAGACAAAACTGGAGCGCGTACTCTTCCGCTTTCTGTGAATGGGATGTGTTCCACTGATTAGGCGTTCCATTTGCTGTCAACACTCGCCTAATGGAGGGCTGGGCATGCGTGGCTGCTGATGCACAGACATGCGCTGAGGCTGCGACATCTCTAGTGCTTCCTAGACGGTGAGCAGCTATGGTCGCCGTCTGTCAGATATGATTTTCCACAGCTCGTCTCTTTGTCTGAGCTACACTCCTGAATCAAGCGTAGACTGAGGCAGGATACCTAGCACCTAGAATATCGTCAGGCGCTCACAGTCCTCTGTCAGTCAGGCAATGCGGCCGGTGGAAGTTCCACTCAGGTGTTCTATAGAGAGTTTGTGGCGGGCAAGTGCGACAACGTTCTTGGGGAGACTCTGGGCGTCGACGAGAATGAATTGGCTGGTCTGTTTCGGAGAACTTTCAGGCCGGGGCCTATGGATAACTTCCAGAAATCCTTGGCCTGGCAGTGCTACCGGGGAGCGTTGCCGGTTCGGAATAAACTCTACAGGCATGGAAGTGCTGACAACCGGGCTCGCTCGAGATGTGTGCAGAGCGACAAAACTGTTCTGCACGCCTTCGTACAGTGCCCGAGCATAAACTTGTGGGTTTATGTCGAACACCTGTTGTCGTATGTAGGACGAATCCGACTATCGGCTGAGTCCATCGTGAAGATCGCCCCGCCGCCTTCCTTTGGCCGGAAAGGGCTGGCAGTGTTTCTTTGTCTGGTGGCTTTAGCGAAAGAGGTTGTATGGTGGACTAGGTTGAACAGGCTGAACACAGACACTTTCCTCTTTGGCTAAGCCCTCATCAACCTTTTCCAGTTTCACTTGAAAACGAAAGTGAGGGTAGAGAGAGAAGTGCTGCATTCCAGCAATTTTGTTTAAAGGTGGGTGAATGTAGTGCAAATGCGCCTGTAGATCGAGGGTAGATGAAGAGGAGAGGACACTTGCCCTAGAGGTCAGGGCGATCGTGGTTTTTGTGGGGTTTCTACAAGCAGCTCTTGGAAGTCTCCCTTTTTTGGGGATTTCAATTGTTATAATTTTCATTGTTATTCTGAACTTACATGCTTCAATCCCACTCTATTTGTATTGTATTGCCCCGTACCGTCACCAATCTTTGATATGAACCCACAGTGGTTAATAAAGACAAGATTATTATTATTATTATTATTGTTTTCGCACAGGTTCGATCTTATTCCTGGTAAGATTTTGTGGGTAGCGGGTTACTCCCT
>JAOPUL010005356.1:24666345-24677527 GCA_027564515.1 Octopus rubescens
CTATGGTTGCCACACTTCATTCTAACTCCCTTTCCTTTATAAAGAGGAAGGATAATTGTATCCTTCCCGTTTTTGGGGACAGCACCACCCCTCCAGACTACACTAATAAGCTTGGGTGGCTTCTGTGTGCCAAGACCACTGCCAAAGCGCAAGATCTCAGGACAAGTTTCATCTTTACCAGGTGCTTTATCAAGATTCAACTTACTTATTGCTGTTACTACCTCATCTATTGAGGGATGCAGAGTCCGATGAGCTGATGACAGATCTTTGTTCAATAGTTTTAATTACACTAGCATCTATAACTGACTCACAGTTTAGAAGTTCATAGAAAAACATACATACACACATATACATAAAGGGATCTATCTTGATCTTTGGAAACATGCTACAGTATGTGCTATTTGCAAGAATGGCAATCCCTCTGCCCCTATCACCCTATCACACTTCTAATATCTTTTCTTGCTCCCAAAACGGGGAACAGTAAATATGTTTTGTTTACATGAACTTCTAGAGAAATATACTGAGGAGAGCATGCCCCTATATCACTGCTTTATTGATTTCTCTAAAACGTTTGACACCATTAACAAGAAAACATTGGAAGGATTTTACTAAGATTGGGTCCTGAGAAATTTGTTGCTCACACACGTTCTTTAGATGATGGCATGTTGGTAAGAGTTAATGTTAATGGTTCTCTCATTGAACCATTCCCAGTAGAATACAGAGTCAAACAAGAATATATTGTCATGCCAGTGTACATGTACAACAGAGTGCAAGTGTATTGAGAGTAAAGTTGGGCATAAGAGGAATTAAATGTAGTGAGCAAGAGAGCAGATTGTGCTGGTTTGGTTATGTGATGAGTATGGATGAGGACAGCTACATAAAGAAGTGCTGATCACTTAAAGTGGATGGAACTTGTAGAAGAAGGAGACCCAGGAAGATTCAAAGTATTGAGGGCTGATCTTAAGATGCTGAGCCTCAAGGAGGAGATGACAGAGGACCAAAATATGTGGCACCTTGCTGGGCTTGAGAAACCCACCCACCACAACCGAATTGATATCCTAAAACCACCTTGGTAAATGATTGTACATGTGAAGCTCTGCCCACCTCCACTCCAAGCTTCCTCCACATCTCATTCCTTACACTCATCACTTCTTTATCTCTAATATTATTCGGCTACCATAATCACCTGAGAATAGAATAGACACATACTACACCCCACCCTCCTCAGAACCATTTCCATTCCTCATTATCTTTCTCCAACCATGCTCTCTCTCCTTTGATATACTCCATTCTTATACATTTTTCATCCCCTATCTCTCCCAGTGCCCTCACATATCTAACATACCACCCCTCCCCCTGAGCCACTCCTATAACTTTCTCCTTCAATTACTACAGCCACCTCTATCCCATCTAACTATCTCCCCTTATATTCCTATGAAAATTTCCTCTCTGCCCCCCCCCAGTCCAATCCCCTGTATCACTTCACCTATATCTCCTCACCCTCAAGGCACAGAGGTAAGTCCCGACACATATCCACCATTATCTCTCCCACTCTCCATCCTTATCTTTCTCTCTAAGCCTCTTCCCTTCTTCAACTGGGATATCCTTGTATCTTTTCTACAGCAAAACTCATATCTCTATTATTTTTTTAACCTCTCATCAACTGGCACAATGCCACCTCCCTCAATACTACTTCCTCCAGTTGAGGGAAACTTGTCTTGTCTTGCAAGTAATTTGGTAACTCCACCAATGCTGGTGCCACGAAAAAAGCACCCACTACACTTTGTAAAGTGGTTAGCATTAAGAAGGGCATCCAGCCATAGAAACCATGCTAAAACAAACAATAGAGCTTGGAGTAGCTCTCCAGCTTGTCAAACTATCCAACCTATGCCAGCATGGAGAATGGACATTAAATGATGATTTTGATGATGACTTCATTCACAAAATACCATGCTGTGGTATATCTTGTAACTTTCAAAGATGGTATCTATATCAAATATTGCACTTCAGACAAGGTATTCAATCTACTAAGACTTTTATCATCAACAAAAGTATCAATCATCCTGATCTCTTATATGTGGATGATTATGACATAGTGATGCATACTGAAACTCAAATGTTATTAAACATGTATCACTTCTCTGAGGCCTTCAGACTTGATATAGATCCTAAAAAAGACAAAAGTTGTACACAAATCCATTCCTTAACTTGGGAATGAACAGGTTTCATTCTTATGAAACCATCTCAAGAAAACATATTCTACTCAGTTAGCAAGACTAAGAGTGATCAATTCACTATATTACTCATGTGAGACCCTAGTGTATTTGCATATAGTATATATAATGCTTCCTAGATATTTTACCTGTCATATTGTTAATATTGATAATTAACATCATTACATTCCCTCTGTTTCTATATACATTGATCAATCTTATTCTTGCCAACTGAGAATATATTTTGCTTATAGTGTTGTACTCTGATTTCAAAAGACCTGAAAAAATTGAATTTAAAAATACGTTATTATGGGTTGTAATTCCGAATTTATGTATATATAAATGTGACAGAAGGAAATCTGAATACAGTGATTTCAGTAAAGTAAATGAAACAATGTTAGGCCTGCTGATGATCTTTCCTGGTGACTGTCCTCCACCTTCCCCCAACATGCATAACTAAAATATAAACCAAAAAAAAAACTAGCTTCCCTCTTTAGGGTAAGAACATTTTTCAGCGCTGTTCAGTTGCTGACCTTCTAAAGTGTTCAAGTAAGATATCCACAATGGATTACTGCTCCCACATTTGGGATAATACTACTGCATATGTGTATGCATGCACCTCACCTACACACACACACACATCTTACTCCATATCCAAAGAAGGCCATCCAAGTGATTGGCAAAGACTCACTCACCAATCCATTTTCAACAACTTCTGGGTCATAGATGTGCTGTCTGTAATAGAAGTTTTTGCCTTTTCTGTAGCTACAACAAGTCTGCTTCTCTGAAATAGAAAGTTGCATATCGCTTCCACTAATGCAAATAACTGTCTCTGCTCATTTCATCAACAGATGTTTGAGCTGAATATAAACTCATCAATGTCACAAGTTGCAGAGCACCTATGGAAGTCATGGATATGCTCTTTCCTCTCTAAGCCATAAAAAGCATTCCATGTACCAATATACAAAGTCTAAGTTTTTTGCTTTGTTTTTGTTTTAAAAAAGTCAGCCCGAATTCTATTGGAATGGTAAATAGAAAAATAAAACAAAGATATTTAAAAGTATAATTCAAATTTATTAACAGAGTTAAAATTATAACAACAAAAATAAAACTTTGAAACAAAACTAAAACAATGAAAAGTAGGTTACAATAACTGTCGGATTAAAGTACTGAAGTAGTGACCACATTGTTTTAAATTTAAATCTTAATTAGGTCATTTTGTTGTATTCATGAGCAGTGATGGAAGTAGAGCGATAAGCAGAGATATGGCATTGACTGACTTTTCAATTTCTCAGGTTTTAGTATGCTTTAAGTCTACCAAAAGAGACTCTTGTTTTATTATTTATAAAATGTCTATGAATAAAAAAATTATAATTATTATGTATGGATATTTTATTAATTTTCAATAATAAAATACATCATATAGATTAGTCTACAGTATTATATACAAGAAGAGTAGCTCGTTATTCTGATTGGAATGTTCAAAGTTAGAAGTGGAAATGGCCAGTGTGTGGCTTTGTGAAGAATGAAATAGGGTAATGTGAGGTCAGATTAAGTGTGATCATGTGTATGGATCTCAATTCCCATGCACTGGGAGCAGAGAAAGTAAAGTTATCTTTTGTATTTTATTATTCATTAAATTAAATTGCTTGATATTATAAATATTTAAATACAAAATTTACCATTAGTAATATCAACAGTATTTGATTGTGGAATTTCACAGAAGTATAACACATCAAAGAAATAATTACGGAGGTAATGAACCATGACCTCCTTCCAGGTTGCAACCATACCAAAATGTGATGCTTGCATCAGTAGCTGCAAGTTTACAAGATAAAGCAAAGATGACAAGACAAATAATGTTCTACTTCATATTTCAACCCTAAGGCTGTGAATGTTATCTTGTCTCTTTTTCCTTAGTATGATAGTAATTAGAACTGGTTTGCACCAGTTCATATGTTCATATGCTTTTTTTAAATGAGAACCAATTAAATTTGATAGAATTTAATGTAAACATTTTTAGTTGTAGGTGTATTTGCTGTATTATTTTCAACATAAACACTTTTGGCCATAACTTTTACTGTCACTATTTTTGAGAAGGTTGTTGTAAGAATTTTTCTATAAAATACCTTTGCTGTTATAATTAAAAACACTACAAAGATACCTTGTTTGAACTTATAGTCTAGTTTGTAGTCTACTTTTCAGAAAAAATAAATTTCCTTAATAGGTTGTGAAGTTGTGAACATTCATGTAAGGTTGCTTAAAGAGAATGTGGGGAGGCCATTGGCTTAGATTGTCATCAACAGTAAGAGATGTTATAAATATTAGATTCATATAAAAATGTGAGTTCAATGAACTGTTTTAACATCTTGTGGATAAATATGTGACTTACAGTATTCTTGGGGATGAATGGGCATATTTAAGGCTAAATTAATATAATAAAATTTCACTCTGCCCATCCCTGTGATTCTTGAGCATAAATCTTGGATACAGCCTCACCTTATACTTATTTTCCAAAACCCATCATTTCCATCACCACCCATGAGCAAGGTTCATGACTCTGCTCACTTCAGTTTGCATATCTAAAAACAGGTTGTACTCTTACTTTATATTTGAGTGGTTAGTAGTAGGAAGGGCATCTATCAGTGAAACAATGGCTCTAAAAAAATGGTCATTCCACCTGTATAAGTATGGAAAAATAGACATACAAATGAAGAATAAAATCTCTCTCTAACAAGAGAATTTACTATTACAAAAACAAGAGTATACAAATATATATGATATTAACCAAAACTTAATACTGGAAGAAATTATGCAGCTTACAAAGAAAAAAAAAAAAAAAAATCAATAATTTGTCAATCACAAATATTATTAAGTATGTGAGTTAACTCTGAACATGTTTTAGCTTTATCACAACCTCATCAGCAAAGCCTAGCTTTCACTGTACATGCTGAAATAGTGCATAAAATTAAAATGTACAAGATTGCTCATTTGTTTATAGAATTGTTTAGAAATTAAATATTCCAGATAATTAAGACAAGAATAATCATGTATTTGTTCAAGAAACAATGTAATACCTGTTCATATGCCATGACAATCTTAAACATATATGAAACTAACTCATGGACTTCTACTATATTTATTTCATTGTGATGCCTCCTGTAGTGCAACTCTACAAGAGCACATCACAGTTTAGTTTCATTTATGGATAAAATAACATTCTTATCTCTGACTTCTACAATGAAAATAATAATTTCATAATTTGATACCATTACTAGTACTAACTACTTTATTATTTTGTAGATATTTACAAATTCTATAACATTGTAATATTATTTAGCTTTAAGTAGGGGCTGCTGTTGAACTGAGGCAAACTATCTGTGAGGCAAGTTTGTATGGGGTTTTAATTTTCAATTGAAGACGTTTCATTTCTCTTGCAATGCTAATACTCTAAAGAGTACTATTTAGAAGATAAACTGCATATATTCCCAGTTCCTTATAAACCTGAGAATTTGTTTTTATGAAAGTAGTCAATAGAATTCAGTTTTAGAGGAAACTTTTAAAATAGAATATTTAGTTAGAATTCAGTCATATGTGTAGTATGTGAACAGAGAATAATGAGCTATAAACTGTTGTGTTCTCGGAAACTCCTAAAGGCTACATCCTCAAGTAAAGATTTAAAGGAAGCTACACTAGAATATATCCTGCTACTTCCTCCAGATCCATAGAAAGACTTGATCACAGTTTGACAAGTTAATTCAGCACTCATCAACTATAACATATCACTACTGCTTATCATAGTGAGATATACCCATTCAAAGTATCACAGCACTGCGTTGAAAGTTAAGTAGGTGTCTGCATGAAAAGAACATATGCAACTGATAGCATGTAAAGTGGTAGGCCGTTCGTCAAGCAAATTAGTACCCCAACAACTTATACAATAACAATGAGAGTGAGCCTCTTCATGGTCACAAGACTTTATAGAAAAAGCAGTCAAGTCTCCCTCAAATTACACCCTCGTGTCTTGGGAAAGAAAAGGACACATTAAATAATGTATTCCAGACATGCTCTTAATATAACAGGACAGTTGTGGCTAATAGGTCTGCTCAGCTGGATGATTTAAGGGTTAAACAACAATAACAACATAATTGGGTTGTTCATATCTAAAAATTGGAATGGAATTCAAAATGTATACGGAGAATGAGTGATATAACAAAAATAATAAGCTACTTAATAAAAATTAAATTATAATATAAATGATGAAATATAAAGAAATATTGAACTTAATTCATTAACAAGTCACATACAGATATTATTGATTCAATGCTTACAATATAAGGAATAAAATAAAAAAATATCTTTAATTCTGTCTACCATAGGTAGGTATTTCAACATGCATTTTTGTTCGGGATATTCTACCAATATATAAGCATTCATTGTATATTATGATGACAGAATGTATATAGATAGGTATCCCTTTATATAAAAATGATTAAACATGAGTAACAAAAATATAGCCTTAAAAAATGACTCTGGATTCAAAAGGGTTGAAAATGTTGAATATAAAAAAAGTAATAATATCATGGATTATAATACTGACTTTGCATGTGTGTGTGTATATATATATTATTGAATATTGAATACTGGAATTTGTATGAACATTTGATCTTTTAAGCACGTTTTTCTGAATTTTCTCTTGTACCTTCAATCTCTCCAAAACTTTTTATATATATATTTTTTACCATCGATAAACAAAAAAATTGTTGAAACCTGTTTGGTATTTTAATAAATCTGTTATAAAATTTAAAAACGATCAAATGTATTAAGACTCAGGTGCATTTTCAAGCCCCAAATCATATTCTTTCTTGCATGGGAATACACTTCTTTTCTCAACATATATATATATATATATATCAATCAATCAACCTCCTTTAACGCCCATTTTCCCTGCTATATATATATATATATATATATATATATATACGAGATGGAATCTCCTGTTGAAGATGACATATGAATGTTCAGTTTTTGCTAAATGACCTGCACAAATGGTCAAATATAGTGATCATATATTTATGCTGTATAGTTGCTCACTCTCTCCATCAAATCGACATTGCCTGCACACTCTCTCCATCAAATCGACATTGCCTGCACATTGCCTGCACATCAAATGTCAAAATGATCACAGAGCAATGTGAAATGAAGTGTTTTGCTCAAGAACACACACACACACACACATACTCACGCATATATATGAATGTGACAGAAGGAAATCTGAATACATTAATTTCAATAAGTAAAATTGCAGAAAGTAAATAATATAGAATTTCTGTAATAAGATCAAGATTTCAAATTTGATGATGCAAGTTTCAAAAATGGAAATATTTGAAAACAATCTGTTTAATATGGCCAAATCCCCATCAGAAACAGATTTTAATTGGCATATATTTTTATGAAGAAAAAAAAAAACAAAAAAGATATCTTCATCAACAAATTAAAAGTAGTCATAATTGTTGCTTAGTTATAGGAAAGCAAACTCTTAAAAAATTTTATGTGAAATAATAAGTGCCAAACATAGACAAAATTGACAGCCATATTGTGTTTGACTCATAATTATTCACACAGGAAGACAAGGCAACAGAAATTTAACAGGATTTACTACATTAATGCAAATGATTATTTGTAGACATAAAAAAAAAGAAGTATTTTCCAATGCAGTTGCTGCATATGACAGAAATCCCTACTAGAATGGTATTTTCAGATATTTAGTCTAAATCTATAAAGCTAGTGAAGACATAATGGAATGCTCTCAAGATTTCACTCACTTTTTAAGAGTAACTATGTTATAATGGATAACTTTATAAAGGCATGTGCTGAGGTTAATTCACTTCACTATTTTTTCCTACATGTGCGTTTCTTTGTACCAATCTTGGAATTCATTATAATTTGTATAAACAAAAAACAAATTAAGTATATTACTTACGAACACAATTTATAGAATAGGAACATATGAATTATAAATCAGATCTGGAATCTTGTTCAAAAACTCTAATGTATAGTGTTCTTATAATGCTATCAAAAGCACTACTGAATACTTGTTACTTTATAAAATATACATTTTCTTAAAATCTTAACAAAAATAAATATCTGTAACAGTGTACTATAATAGCAGGTCCATGTATTGTTTCTAGAAATAAACTGACAAATATATCTAAAGAGAGAAAGAAATAATTTTTTATACACAAAACCAATGTTACCATAGTTAATAGTTATTATATTATTTGAAAGCATTTGAAGAATAGAATAAGCATATCAAGGATTGTGGTATCCATTATTCCAAAAAGGTTATGGAACACAAAACACACTATAAAAAAATGTTATAATACTTATTTACAAATAAAACTTTGAGCACCAGATACTCAAAAAATATATAAAAGATTTAAATGTTTTCATTATATTTGGCTATATTTGTTTGTGTAACGAGAAAAATATCAGCTAATGGCTTCTTAGTCCTTTTAGAATAGGGAGAGTGGTATATCTGATGGGTTAGTATTGGCACATGGTTAATTTAAATTGCTGCATAGTAATAGAGAAAGAGGAGCAGCTGCAGTGTCTACCAAATTTTATGGAGGTGAGACACAATAAAATTGGAAAGAAGGAGAATGTCAGATGGTTTCAGGTGGGAATAATATAAAGTTAGCACACTCAGAAGAGCTATTGTGGTTATGGTTTACAAAAAGGGAGTAAAAAAAAAACAGGAGCACAAAGACCAGTGATGGACAAAGGACAAGATAGTACTGGTGAATGAAAACTTGCCCTGAGAAAGTTCTTTTTCTTGAACATCTAAATGGAATACTGAAGTGTTCACTGTTTTATAAATGGGAGAAGTTATCTGGTTATCTGAAATTTGTAAACTACAAGCATCTGTTTAAGAGTATGAATAAAATGTACAGTTGCTATATGATGTACAACATGACTAAGAAAAGGGCAAAAAAAAATTAGATTAACTGTTTGATAATAATTCAGCATAAATAGTTTCTGTTTCTTCAGGTTTTGGCACTGGTTTCTTGACTCCAGGATTGTTTATAAACTCAAGTTCCGCATAGTTACATTCTTCGATAGGTTCAGACTAGATTGCATTTAAAAAGAAACAATGAGAAACTATAAATATAAGCAATTATATGCCAGTACATTTAAAAAAAATCTACAAATATACTTTTAGAACATATTAAAAACACGCTTTTTAATACATGATATCATCATTAAAGAAATATCCTGAGAGAAGAAAAAGCAAAAAAAAAGTTTGATTTCATATACAGTATTAAATGCAAGAGTAACAATAATTACAATATGAAGGAACAACTTAACCATATCTCAACTATTCTGACACTATCTACCTTCAAGAAAACAAAACATAAAAGAACAGTAAAAACACATTTTAAATTAACTTTGTTTTAAGACAATATCTCAAAATAACTACTGTAAAATATTTAAAGTAAAATAATCTATTGATTTACCTCATTTCTTTATTGTTTTCAGAATTGTCATTCAAGCTACCGTCTTCTGTGTCTAGACATGTAGAATATAACAGTTGAATATAAAATATAGAATATAGAATATATACAATTAATACAAAGCTTAACAAAATGAAATGCAATCACATAAACAGCATTAAAAAATAGCAATTTTTCACAATGGATAAAAATTAGCAGATGAAATCAACCTAGTAGACCATTGATATTTATTGTATTGATCAGAGAAAGATGAAAAATAAAACTGACATCAGTGGAATTTGAATTTAGAATGCAGTGGGACTAAATTAAATATGTCCAAGTATTTAGTATGGCATTCTACTATTTCTGTCACTCAAATATTTTATTGATATTTAAATGTAATAATGTTACCGTTAAGAGAAGCCATTCACTATTTTCCAACATTAATTTCATGTCAGTGGTGTCCATGAGCAGGACTGACTGTGGGTACTCAAAGCAGTAGCTAATCAAGGTATGAAACATTCACCTTTGCAAATCTGTTTAATACTTTGTATTTCATGTCTAGTGAACTCAGTACTAGTTTTATCAGTATTTGCTTTATCTAATATATTAAAACAAAGAATGTGTGTGTGTGTGTTACCTTCTAGCGCCAAACCCGCTCAACCAAATTTTTTCAAACTTTACACACACATTACTATATGTTTAGGGACAGGTTTTAAGTACAAAATGGTTTCAAAGTTCAACCGCGTAATAGGGGAAACCCACGTAAAACAGGTATTTTTACTACTTTTCCCCTTCTTACTCCTGCAATTTATCACCGATTTTCTTAAAATTTCACATGTATGATAAGTGTGCTTGCAGAATCCCAATGACTAATATTTTTCCAAAAATCGATCACATTGACCTGTTCAACTGTGAATAAATGCATTCTGCAGGTAAACAGCAGGAGTAACCACAACTCTTAGGCACATTACACATCCCCCAATAATCTAAAGCTATGCATACCCAGGTTTTCTATTGCATCTACTCCTATTGGACATAGTTATGGCAAAATAAATTTAAACCTACTCAAAACTCCCTCATAAAACAAAAAAAAATTGGATAATGAACGGAGGTCATGCCAACTAATGGAGTTACAGTGGCGGTAATTGCTCTCATTAGGCATTAAGAAAAGTGGCCTTGTTTAAACTGACCAATCATACTTCAGCTTATTTGCAAGAGCTAAGACAATGTTCAACTCATGCCTATGTGCAACGCCAAACAACATGCCCTTTTACCACTTCTCCCTTATTACTCCTTCAGCCTTGCACCGATTTTCTTCAACTTCACATTTATGACATGTGTATTTTCAGCAATCCTATAACATTAACTTTCTCATACAATTAATTACCTTACTTTAGCTTATTCCCATGGGGTTATAGGTTAACACCTATTTCTCACAGTACTTCATCATCACATATTTCCTCACACTTACAA
>JAOPUL010005356.1:24715479-24729149 GCA_027564515.1 Octopus rubescens
TATCTCTACCCCCCTATTATATTCTAACCTCTCACCTGGCACTAAGCCACTTCCCTCAGTTCCACTTCTTCTCCCAGCTGAGAGGGTTCGCAAGTTAATTGGCAACTCCACATGTGAAGGTGCGCGACTTAGTGGCTATGGTATTCAGCTTACAATCGTATGGTTGTGAGCTCAATTCTTGGTGGCACATTGTGTCCTTGAGCAAGACACTTTATTTCATGTTGCTCCAGTCCACTCAGCTGACAAAAATGAGTCGTACCTGTAATTCAAAGGGCCAGCCTTGTCACATTCTGTGTCACACTGAATCTCCCTGAGAATTATGTGGAGTGCCTAGCCATTCACACGTTAATTTCATGGGCAGGTTGTCCCATTGATCTAATCAACTGGAACACTCATCACCATTACTGATGGAGTGCCAATTGGTTCCACATAAAAAGCACCCAGTACACTATGTAAAGTGGTTGGCATTAGGAAGGACGTCCAGCCAAAGAAACCATGCCATAGCGGACAATGGAGCCTGGTGCAGCTTTCTGGCTTGCCAGATCCTATCAAACCATCCAACCATGCCAGAATGAAAGACAAAAATGAAATGATGATGAAGCTAATTTCCATCCTTGCAATAAGAATGTGCTGATTCTGTTATTGCATTTAGAAATGTTTCAGACTTTACTATGCACCATGATGTTTAGCTGATTCTTTTACAGTCATTTTTCTCTGTGACTACATAGACATAACTGCAATTGTGTAATGCATTGAATAGTTCAGCATTATAAGCAGTGACAGCATACTAAAATCAATAGGTTTGTTGGATTACAGTACTGATTTCAAACCCTCATAACGATGTAGTGATCTTTTCGGGGGGAAAGTGGCGTTGCATGCTGGAATTGTGCGTACATGTAACAGGCGTTCTCTAATCAGCCCCGTCTAATCATTATAGTTCTTGAATTTTAACATAAGATTTCAGGACTATTTTTCCTAAGAAAATTTTTTATAGCAGAATCTGTCAAAAGTTCTAAACCCGGAAGAAAGATCTGGAGACTAAGGTCAATATAGCTTTTGCAGTTTGTTAAGCCAGACAATAAGTTGAATTCCTGCTATTTCACATAGTGATATATAGAAGAATATTATATAAGTATGGTCTAGACTAAGAGTGGGGAACTCTTCACCTACATTCAAATTTGAAATTACTCAGTGAGAAAGTCTATAAAAATCCATATGAAAAAATGTAAATAGTAATGTAATATATATATAGCATACTTATGATTTTGAAATTTAAAAATTCATTATTTTTCTCAGCACAAATGTGCCTCAGAAATTCTTATGCACCTCAATTCACCCCCCATGCTGAACAGTTTCCCCAACTCTGCTTTAGACCTTTGTTCTTTAACTAATGAAAACCACAGATGAACCATCATCTTCAAGCAATCTACTCTAATAGAACTGTTTATAATTTGCTGTGGCCAATGTTACCCTGTCTCAGACTGGTTCTGAATTTTTGTAACTTTTCCTCCTTACTGTTGCTTTGTAGTCACTTGTCATCATTTAACTTGCAATAACTGCATTAATTCAAATATTCTGTTGTAACAACATCATCATCATCATCACTTAACATCCGTTTTCCATGCTGGCATGGGTTGGATGGTTTGCCTGGAGTTGGTAAGGCCGGGAGCCAGACCAAGCTCTATTGTCTGTTTTGGCTTTGTTTCTTCAGCTGGATATCCTTCCTAACACTAAGTGTACAATTGACATATTTATTAAATATACATGAAAGAGGTATTGGAAATATTATAAGTAAAATACTTTGGACCAAGGCCAAAAAGAGGTAATATTTCCTCATTTATATGCATTAGTTCACTGTTACCCTATTTCAGCCAAATGTCTTAACACAATTAAATCAACTCCATTCAAATTATGTAGAAAATATTTAAATAAACACACTAAAAATAGTTAATCAACCTGGAAACTTCATTACTAAAGTTGAGGGAGTGGTTTTCCAATATAAGTTTTGCTATCTGCAATTTTCTAGAATATTTCTGAAAGGAAAATTATTTGGACTTACAAATGTAACACTGCACAAGAAACGAAGCTAAACTAGACCCTCTAAACATTAAAACCCATAACTGATATGGCTAAAAGCAGAACCTTAAGTATTTTACAATATATTAATCAATTCTAAATAATTCTATATAACATGAAACAATATTTTAAGTGATTAAAGAATAATTACAAACATGTAACAACTTACCTTTAGATCTCAAGGTAAAAGTAATCACTTCTTTTCCTTCGGAGTTTTCCAATGTTAAGGTATAAGTACCAAAATCATTATCTTTGATGTCTTCTATCTTTAAACTAGTACAGTTTCCCTTGAAAGGAAACTCATTTGATATAAAAACAGTTGTTAAATATTGGTTTGAGTCAATTAATTCATCATTTTTCTGCCATTTTACATCAGATTTTGGCTCTGAATAGAAACACGATTTGAAAGTTACAGATTCCCCATTTGAAGCATTTCTAATTTTAGGACCATTTGATGTTGAACTGAAAATAGGTTCCTCTGGTGGAAAAAATAATAAAATATTAAAAGAGAAAATATATATGTACTAGAAATTAAATGTTTTCTGAGAATAACAATAAATATTATAAATTAGCAATAGAAAATTATAAGATGAAATAATTCTTTGTACTAAAGCCTGAAATTTTGGGGAAGGGGCTAGTCAATTATATCGACCCCAGTGTTTAACTGGTACTTAGTTTATCAACACCAAAAAGAGGAAAGGCAAAGTTGGCCTTGGTGGAATTTGAACTTAGAATGTGAAATTGGTAGAAATGCTGTTAAGCATTTTGCCCAGTGTGGTAATGATTCTGCCAGCTCACTGCCTTAATAAGATGAAATAACAAAATGTAAAATATACAAGTTGATAACAGAAATTTACTTTCAGACTAATCCAGCTAGTATTTAACATTAAAACATAGATAATTCTAAACATCTGGGAGGTGTAGCTAGGCATATAATGTATTTGTCAGGAAGATAGTTTAGTGAATTGTAGAGAAAAAAAAAAAGCTCATGAACATTCTACCAATAAACAAACTTTCTAATAAAATTTGGCAAAAATGTCAAATCATACAGACATAAGAAAATAGAATTAATTAATGAAATTTCTTTTCATAACATGTGCATATTCAAAGAATGTCTCCCAATAAGAAGAATTAGAAGTATTTTTTTTAGTGAGTCTTGGGGAAAAGGATGTCTGTCTTTCATCACAACATCAGAGTAGTGTTGTAAAAGATCCACTTATAACAATAGCATGAGAGGCAGAAAATGGTGTGATGCCAGAAGAAGGAAAGCATACAGACAGCAAAGAGGGAGAAAAGCAACCTGGCATTTGTGTGGCTTAAACTGGCAAATGCTTTTGGATTGGTTACATACAGACTGCCTTGGAGTATGCCAGAAGTTGACTAATTGATGATGGACTATTTTTGCCAGTTCTACATGAAATTTACCACAAAGGGCTATACAACAACTTGTCAGAAGCTTGAGGTGGGAATTGCAGTTGGGTGTACAATTTCAGTCATTTAGTTGGAAGTCATCCCATGAGGCATAATGACCATGAATTAAAGATCCACTCCCCTAAGAATACTTTCATGGATAATGTTGCACAGCTGGATAGGGATGAGAAATCAATGGTGAAAATCTTGTGTAAACTGGATGAGCCGATAAGCTGGTCAAGACTATATTTCAAAGCAACGAAGTCATGCAGTGCAAAAATCATTAAAGGAAAACAGAAAGAAGTGAGGGGAACACAGTTCAGAAAATGACTGAGGAAGGACTCTCAATAATTGACAAAGTGTTACTACCAGGCAAGTTCACACTCTGATGTTTGCAATTTGCTCTGTACCCTAGATGTAGATGTAAAAAGTTGTACTGACATGAGTTGCGATAATTGAACAGAAATGTAACAAATACATCTGTAAGTGTCTAGGATTGCCACAGATCCTTGCATGTATGGCTTTGTACAGGAACAAAGGTCCATTAGAGATACTGATTCCATCAATAGTGGAGCAGGACAAATTTGGTAATATGCAGATAATATTGTTGCTGCACCATACAAATGACTATGTCACTGATTCTGTCCCCCCAGAGATTGACTTGAAGAAAGTGGGTAGCCTTTGAGGCAACAGAAGTTTTAATGATGTTTCTAGAATATAAAGATAAAGTGGCCCACACACAGACCAATAGGAAAGGACTTAGAAGCAATGAGTTTAAGCCATACCATGCTTTGAATGAGAAGAAAAGGACTGCAGCAGCCAACCAGATAAAGGAAAAAGAAGCAAACAACCACTCTATGGAGGTAGTAAATGTTGCCAACAGGAACAGTGTGCTGCTTGGAAGGAGTCTGTGGTTAGATGAAAGCTAGGCTGAAAAGAACTTCGGTCATAGGAGCCGACTAGAATTAGTTTTCTAATTTGCTCCATCTATAAAATGCTTTCAAGTCCTGCACACTTAAAGCATTGGAAAATAGAGGTATGTGATCTGCGCAAATGTGGAAAGGTTGGAACAATGAGGCACACACTCTCCAATTGCCCACTAGGTCTGGAGCACAGATGCACATAGCAGCATAACCAAGTACTTAGAGTACTGGCTGATGCAGTGGTGGATAAGGTAATGTGAATTAGCAATGGCAAAAGACCACAAATAGAGGAGCATAGGAAGATAAAGTTTTTCACAGAAGGTGAAGGCTGCATGCCAGCCACTGTAATGAAGAAGAATGATCCAAAATGGGAGGGGACTTGGGAGTTCTCTGTTGATTCTGATGGTAAATATCACTTGTCCCTTTTTACCACCAAGAGACCCAACCTTGTCATATGGTGCCAAGTAAAGAAGGTGATAAAAATAGTAGACCTGACAGTTCCCTGGGAAGGAAACATCAAAGATGCTCTCCCCAGGAAAGAAAATACAGTAAGGTGTTTGAACTTTGTGAAAACAATTGATGGGAGGCAATATGCCTTCTTGTTGAGATAAGTGTTAGAGGATTTGTTGGAACCAGGGTTCACTTGATGCTTAGGAGTTTTGGATTAGCTGCAAATGACATAAAATATATTGTTAGAAAATTGTTGGAAGTTGTTGAGAAAGCAACTCATTACGTCTGGCTCAAGAGAGAGAGAGAGAATGAGTGGTGCAGCAAAAATGGGTGATGAGAATGATGAAAACAACTGACCCAGAGTTGCAACATCTGATCACCAAAGCTTGTGCTGTTGCATGGAAGCCTTGTTTACATCAGTACGTGGCCCTGGGCAATTCTGGTGTCATGGTAGAAAGGGCTGAAACACCTACAGAGCTGCTTCACTGCGAGAAGAAAAATCAATGCTTGCATTTGGTGATGGAGTACAGCAGCACCTTCAGCACACAAGCATTTACTCTAAATCACTTCCAATTTAGAATCCCTAGTTTTCAAACAAACACTAACTCATCATCCCATTGAAATCAACCTCTACACATCAGCCACTGTGTATATAAGTGTTTAGTCCCAGAGGATCCTCTAATATTATCTCAACACATACCATCTGATCAAGTCACCCAACTTGCTGCATTTCTCTAAATTCTATGTTAACAATATAGTATATATGTAAATAACCAGCTAAATTCCAAACACAATTTTAATTCTTGTGTAATATCCTCTCAATTTCACACACCACTAAATCATGCAAAGGGTGCTTTACAAGAATCTGTTCTACAACCATACAAACAATAATATAACACTTGAAGGAAATTCCCTTACACATATGAGACTTTGATATCAAGATTAGTAAGAGTAAAACATACATTTATGCAATATAAGTTTTTATCTCTCTTAACTGCAATTACACAGACCCTTGCTAATTAGACATCCAGTAACTTTGTCAAGGAAACATTTCCACTATTTTTTAACCAACCCAATAATATGGACATATGCATATGGCAGCCAAATCTGTTGTATTTGCTACCCACATTGTATCCAGCTTTACTTTCTACACATAACAAAACACTCAGTCAGTTACTTTTTTCAACTCTACTCATTACTTAAGGTGCAATCTTTATAGCTTTTAATTACAAAAAGCCTTTGATCATTTAAAACTAGCAAGTCAAGTATAAAACAAGATAACTTTGTTTGCTGGTTATTTTTATAGATGTGGCCAAAGATAAGAAGCTACTATGTAAAATAAAGCGGAAGGTTTTTCAAAGGATTCAAATTTATATAACCTGTACAAGATATCATTTCATAAATTTTGAGATTTATGTAATTTAGAATGTGATTATCACTATCTGATATTGTTCTAGATATCATCTTGAAATTATTATTTCAAATTGACTAATGCCTTAAAAATTTTGAAATTTCTCCTTCTCAAAGATCACTTAATAAAAAAATGAAGAAATATGCAATTATGTGCATCATCTTCAATCTATCCAATGCTACTAAGAAAAAGCCTATTGGTTTCACAGTTAATATTTCTAAGATTATAGTGATTAATCTTGATTCATCACTTCCTACATTACCTTAAATCTCAAAACCTCTGAAGTCGTCTCCAGTAAAATATATATAAAACTAGATCTAGGTACCATCACCTTTATGTTACGAAGTGGCCTTCATGAAGATCTAAACAGGATATAGACATGTTTCTTCTTTCTAAAGCTAACAAATATAATATGATATAGAATTTAAATGAAAATTCCATGTTACTAAAAGTTTTAGGAAGATCTTTGGAAAATAAATCATTTATTACCAAAAAGGAAACTAAATCCATATGTATCTCTTTATAGTTTGAAATAAGAAATATTTTATGTTTTTGCTCTATAATTTAATTTCTATTCTTTATACAGACACGCAATAGACAGTTAATGCTTCCAATTTACTTAAAAAACAGCTTTCAGTTCTTTTGGGGAAATTCTGATGATATTGAATTTATTAAAACTACGATCCTTAAGTACTTACATATCAAATCATTCCTGAAAGTTGTTAAAAATTATCAATTTTATTGATATACATAAAAAGAAACAAAGTCCAAGAATCTTCTAATGGAATAAAATTAAAAAAAATAACTGAACAATTTTACCAGTCTAAAAATAATAATTAAAATTGTAAATATGCTTTTAAAATTAAATTGTGACTTTGTAAAATACTTACTTTTAATTTTGTAGTTTGATGAGTTACTCACTTGAAAATATTCATTGCTTACATGACACTCCCATGTACCAGTATTATTGAAAGAAGGATTGTCTATAGATAATACATTCTTATTATAAGTAACCTTAGTGGCATTTACCCATTTCTGCTCCAGTGTGTAGTTATAAGTTGCTGGATTCCCATCAAAAGCAGTGCAATTAATTATCGTACGATCATTTGAAATTATATGAATGTTTACTTGAGGAGGATCTTTAAAAAAAAAAAAATCAGAAAACAGTTTCAGTTTAGAAAATAAGATAAAAATGAATACAAAATTTCAGTTACATTCATATTTTAAGTTCAGATTCTAGGATTGTCATTGAACATATTTTCTCATACACAATATCATAACAAAACACAGTAAGGGATCTAAACCACCACAAATCCATAATCTGGGGACAATTTGAGCTTTGCCCTGTGGCTAATGAAACCTTCACTGGTTTTTCAAGGTTTACAAGGGGTTGTAACAGTGAGATTTACTTCCATGTAGTACTTGTACTTAGATGGGAAGATTATCCATTGAGAAATAAATGTATTCACCAGGAAAACAGTTTAGTGAGTTGTAGAGAAAAAAAAACAACAATTCATGAACTTTCTACTAATAAACATTCAAATATAATTCAGCAAAAATGTCAAACCATACAGATATTAAAAAATTAAAATCATTTAACAATGAAATTTCAAAACATAACATGCACATATTAAAAAAATGTCTCTCAATAAGAGGAATTAGAAGAGTTTTTCAGTGAATCATGGGGAAAAGGACATGTCTGTTCTTAATCACAACATCAATGTAGTGTTTAAATGGATCCACTTATGGTAATAGCATGATAGGAAGAAAGTGGTATGATGCCAGACAAATGAAACCAAGATAATTGAAAATACAAGGCCAAAAGATTCAAATGTTAAGTTTTTATGTTGTTAAAGCTGATACAGTTTTTAATTCTGAGAACAAAATATAAAGAAATTGAATAAAACAGATTATTGAAGTAAATATGTATATAGTACTGAGATGAATTTCAAACAGTTTAAACAATTAGCTTTGTCTTTTTGTCTTACTATCTTTTTAAATTAGTATACTTTTTGATCAGCTTCAAGAGTTTAAAACCAATTAAAAAATCTTATATCACTTGGTTAGATTTGAATAGAAACCTTTATTTTTAAAGCAGGTTTTTAATACCCTTATCCATTGAAGCTTGGGATTTTCAATTGTGCATCAGACATATTGTGCCTTTGTTGTGTCTTCTCTGATCAAAGTTTCTCAATCTCTTCTGTTATTTCCACTTTGAAAACTTTTGGATAAATGTATTATAAATGCAACTCTTTCATTTATCCAAACTTGAAATCTGAATCTGACATTTTTGAAATTTCTTTCATTGATTTGATCGTATAACTAATACAAAATCTTTTGACTTTCTAGGCAACTCTTTGTTGTAAAGTGGAACTGCCAGTGATTTGGGATTTCATTGCATACATGTAAAAGAATAAGGGTTATTTATTCCAGAAAAATATAGTCTCCAAATGAGTGTTCATATCTGAAAAAAATACTCCAATCGGATAGGCACATTTTCTTGATGTTGTAAATCACCATCAACACCTCCTTTTCCTCTTCATATCCACTTTCCCAGGCAAGGAAAGGTAGTCACATTTGAGTCCTATTGAGACCATTGCTTTCATAGACAAGTTGGAAAACCATGCCATGCTTGGCTAGGTTTTGGCTGTTTCTATGGTTGGATGTGCTACCTATGACCAACCTGTTCACAGAGTGTACTGAGTGTATTTTAGTGTGGTACCAGCACTAGAGATGTTGTCATATCCTTGGCTAGACAAGACTGGTCACTCAGAAACTGGAGTTGCCAAACTACGTAGCTGAGTGGAAATGCACATTTTATTGCAACATTTTTCAAAGATATATATTGAAAGTGTTTCATTACTGACAATAAAAATGTCTACCACTGTTTGGTATATCTCACATTTTATTTGGAAGTTAGCTATTCTTATGTAGACATTTTATTATTTATATTAACTGGTGACATATTTTGCAATAGTTCTTTATAAATATTGATCTAGTTTGTTTCTGACAGTGGAGCTTCACCAGAAAAAAAAACTATTGTGAACCGGTAAATCACATTAAAGTTGATCACTTGACAGGGCATAATCAAAAGAAACACTTTTTTAGTTCATTGAAATGTACAGTATTCTTGAAAAACGAGATAGTTCAATCAGTAAGAAGGGAAATCATTTTTACTGGATAACAACTCAAAAAGAACATGCTGAGTAACTACAGCTGATAACTGATCTTGAACAGAATTCTGGGTAAATGTATGTTTGTAGATTATATATGTGTAATAAGTTACTCTGTATTTAATTTTGGCACTATAAACCTTTCTCTTTAATGAGTCAAAGTAGAGTCACTATTCGGCTTCCTATAAATGTGATTAGTGTGTATTCTTCTCTGATATTATTGCAGTTGCATTACCTTTGATAGCAGAAATGATTATGATGCTGCTGTTATCTGGACGATCGACATTCTTCTCTTCTTAAAATATGTTTTGGTTTAAAATGTTTAGCTTTACTCAGTCATTTTTTTGTTTATTCAGATTAGCTGATATTCTCCAGTTTTGCAACTAACATTTTGGTGAGAATCATGATTTCTAGGTAGGAAATGTAATCAATAGTTTTATTGAAAACATAGCTTCTCTATTTTTTAGATTCAGTGAGCTACCTTCAGTTTAAGATAATAAATGAGTTAGGTTGGGTTCATCGTTAGCTTTGTAACATCTCCATTGTGAACTGCATTAGTCCTTTCAAATTCAAAGTGATATACTTCTTTAGTGCCATTGAATATAAAAGTGAGATTTTTTAGGTTTTGAATTGATTCACTCAATAATTGTTTTGACAAACTATGAGTTCAAATGTCTTATTTCTCAAGTTTCTGTCCAAGGAAGGGATATTTCAATTAAACACGTCTCTGTAAAACATTAATTTGACACCTATCTATTCATTGATAGTGGATAAGAATACTGAAATATTTTAGGAGAAATTAAATTTGCCCACTTAAAACCTAGTCAAAAGATGTCAATATGTAAAAATAGGGCAGTTGTAGATATTTACTGAATACTTCTATATTTATAGAAACAGGGTGGTTGTAGAGAGCAAAAAATGGACTTTAGAGACCAGAAAAATCACAAATACTCAAATCATCTAAACTGGAGAAACTGATGTGATGTTTGGTCACCATAAATCTCTTAGTAGAATCAAGGATCAACAACACCCAAATCATTTTTTAATTCTTTTGTTCATTTGTTTTATTTACAGAAGGTCATGCTCCTAATCTGAGGAAGTTCTGAAGCTCAACAGCAGCAAGATTACATAGAATGGGTGTCGTTAATATTATTCTCAAAGTAAATAGAGTGGATATTGCAGGAAAAATGTGTTAGATTAATGCATTTTTAGAGATCAGGCAACAAAAAGCAGCTGCAGACATTATTTTTTACAAATTTTCTAAGACTGATAAGACTGAAATAATTTATGCTCAGTTTTGAACATCAACATCTGCAAGAAAAATCATAAGTGTATGTAGGGTGGAATTCCACAAAGTTCAGTCCTGAGGATAGTTGATGTGCATAATGGTTAATGCAAAGTGTGGGCAATGAAATACAGTAGTGATGAGAAGAGTGGGAGAGACAGATGCATTAGGTGAAGTTGGACGGAGGTTGTTTAAAGTTAGGAGTAGTGGTTAGAGTTATAATAATAAAATAAGCAGAGAGAAGAGACAGTACATGTATGGGCTAGAATGGTATGTGTTACTGAGTCATTACCAATTAACAGGGCTTTCACAGGATGTTTGTATGGATAATAGCAAATCTGCCCTAGGTGTAGGAGCAGTAATTCTTTGTGGATCTTGCTTGAATTATGTAGAAAATCAGTAATTGCTCAAGGCTGAAATATTTTCTAGCTCTGAAGGGAAAAGGTAGTCTTTGGGATGCAGTTTCAGCTAGGTTAAGTATGTGGGTTTCCAGGATATATCACCAGAAATTGTGAAACCTACCTTTTATAGTGACTACAGCCTTAGTATTATTCAGTTTTGTCTTCTTCAGTTCCACGCAGGTTGACTTTACATTTCCTCACTCGTAATTGATAAAGAAGATAGTTGTACTTTCATGACAACACCCAATTCCTTAAATAAATACCCACTTTCTTGACCAAAACGATTGAACTCTATTGCAAAATGATTGGTGATGGGAAGGTCATTCAGCTGTAAAATCTATGAAAATCCTCACCACCATAAAAATGTCATATACACCAAACAAAGATTGGTTATTTTCTCTGATGATGTAAGGAGTATCAGATGATAATAAATTATGACAATTGGCAAGATACTGAGCTGGAACAAATTCTTCTAACCCATGTTGGCATGAAAAAAAATAAGCATAAAATAAGGATGATAGTGATGATGCTGATGCTAAAAGATGGTAAGAATATGACAAATCCATGTATGTCATTCACAAGTGAGCTTGACTTGGTAGCATGTACCATTCTTTGACAAATTGTTTTAGGCACTTATGCAACCTTGAGCAGACATAAATGCCCTGTCAGCTCACTCACCCTTGACCCAAGTAGATCATCAAGGATGTGACTGCTGAAGAGAGAGAGAGAGAGAGAGCTGCATCAGCAGTCAGCTGGTACTCATTTTCAGCTGAGTAGACTAGAGCAATGTAAAACAATGTGATTTGCCCCAAGGACACAATCTGCCACTTGATCTGAGAATTTATGCAAAAGAAGTAAAAGACATTTGATGATGGTGGAGATGCTAGTGGTAGTAGTAGTGGTAGTGGTAGTGGTGGTAGTGGTAGTAGTAGTAGTAGTAGTAGTAGTAGTAGTAGTAGTAGTAGTAGTAAGAGGAGGAGGAGGAGGAGGAGGAGGAAGAAGAAAAAATATTTATATTTAACATACATTTCAACAGGATTTTAATTTCCTTTTTAGATGTCAAATTTCCATGCTTTGTGCTCTTTGCATTGGCAACACAGAAAACTTTACTGGCATTTTTACGATTAAAAGTTAATAAGGAGTTTGAAGAAAAATGTTGATTTCCACACTCCAACCTCACTTCTGGGATAGGATTTCCTTTTGCAGAACAGTTTAAATTGGCTGCTTGATTTTCAATAAATATCTTATTGTCTGGTGCAGTAATATCAGGCATATCTATAAAAATAAATAATTAAAATTTTTTAAAGATCACACTGAAATTTTTTTTTAAGAAACTTCATGAAACATTTTGCTATCATTTATTATGAAATTTGTTTAATTCTTTCAATCCTAACACTCTGCAAGCTGTGCAGTCCCCAACACTGGCCATCTACATAAAAATCACAGAAAAACAGAAAAAATAATTAGCAAATTCAACTGGAAAAAAATGTAATAAATATAATCATTTCTACAATAGGTGCAAGGCCTGACATTTATGGGGAGGGAGCTAGTTGATTACATTGACCCCAACTGGTATTTATTTTATCAACCCTGAAAGGATGAAAGTAAAAGTCAACCTCTACAGAATTTGAACTCAGAATGTAAAGATGGATGAAATGCTGCTAAGCATTTTGTCCAGGATGCTAACGATGTAATAAATATAGATTATGTTTAATTTGTAATGAGATATCTTTTACATCACTCCTTTTGTCTTCTGGTTTTTATTACCACATTTTCCAGTCGTTATCATCTCCAGTGCCAATAAACAAGAATATATGCTTATCTCTTGCATCCCAATCCTGTTCCACTGCCCTGCCCACTGTATCATTGCTATCCTGTTGTCCCCCATCTCCTCTATATACCCAGGTTTCACCAGTCACTGCATTCCTCTCTCCCTGCTCTTTGCATTCATGTAAAGTCCCTACTCCCTATTCATGCACCCTTGGCAATACTCTACAATCCCATTTATATTCTGATCCCTGTACCCTGACACTTCACCACCATCTCTCTCACCCTTCTCTCTCTTGCACTCTCACACTCTTCTATTCTCTCTCTCTCTGACTGGGTAACCATGTATCTCCTCTACAGCAACACACCTGTTTCTGTCCCTCTGTCACACTCTAACCTCTAATCACCTGGCACAAGGCCACCTCCTCCAATTCACCCCTTCTCAAAGGATCTTCATCTTGTGAGTTACTTGGTGACTCCACTAGTGTTGGTGCCACATAAAAAGCATCCGGTCCACACTGTAAAGTGGTTGTTGTTTGGACAGACATCCAGCTGTAAAACCCATGCCAAAACAGACCTTACTGATACTGGTGCACGTAAAAAGCACTGTTCACTCTGTAAGGTGGTTGGCGTTAGGAAGGGCATCCAGCTGTAAAAACCATGCCCAATCAGACAGGGAAGCCTGGTGCAGTCTTCTGACTTGCCAGCTCTGGTCAAACCGTCCAACCCATGCCAGCATAGAAAACAGACGTTAAAGGATGATGATGATGATGA
>JAOPUL010005356.1:24907155-24917932 GCA_027564515.1 Octopus rubescens
TTTGAATGGTCAGTGAATTGGTTGAAATCTTGCCTAATTGGCCTAAATGAATAATTAGCCATATTTGTGATGTCATATCTTTGAAACTGAAGTGATAATTATCTTCAACTTAAACAAATTAATAGTATCCATGGTATAGCAGTTGTCTATCTCTTTTCAGGTTCTTGAAAATGAAACCATTTCTTTTGGCAATTTTAAAAATATTTATGTAAAGACTATTTTGTTACATGTAACAAACAGTCAATTTTGCAGTGTTTTTAGACTTAGCTAAATCCAAAAGTACAAGTCACAGGGACTTGAGTTTTCAGCACATTTGTAGTAGGTATAGAACGAAATAAATCCTGAGATTTTGGGACACGATACCATTGCAATAAGAATTTAATGGAGTATTAAAAATGGCTATAAACGATCAGGACGCCCACATAAATTGGATTTTTCGTTTTGATGGGGATTTTTCCAATTTGTTTTCCCCACGGCCTTGAATATGATGGGTGGGGGAGGCATTTTATGAAAAAACTTTTTTTTAAATTAATGATTTTTTTTTTTCCTTTAACCCACCCCTCGGGACTGATTTTGGCCTATTTTTTTCTTTTACTGCACACTTAAAAACAATGGGAGAAGCGTTTTTGGTAAAAAAAAAAAAAAAATTGGGGAAAATATTTTCAAACGAAAAGGTATGTGGTTTAAAGATTTAGTATTGTTTCTAGCATATAACACGACCACCACCTGGCACCTTTCTCAGAATTGCTTGTAGACCTAAACAAAAAAATCTTTTTAATATTTTCAAACGAAAAGGTATGTGATTTAAGGGAGATTTAGCTATTGTTTCTAGCACATCACACGACCACCTGGCACCTTTCTCAGAATTGGTTGTAGACCTAGATTAAAAAACAAAACAAAATATGAAGATTAATTCCTTGCTTTAAAAACATAAATTAAAGATATTAAAAATATCTGTAACTTACAGAAAACTCGTTAGTTGGAGAGCGAGCGAGCGAGCGAGAGAGAGAGAGAGAGTATGTAAACACAACCATAATTCATCCGACTGTATTCAAAATCGGGAAAGAAAAATACATCGCATCGGACCTTAATAGTCTACAAAATAATATTCATTGCACAATATAATTTTTATTGGTGAAATTTGACCAATATTTCTCAAAGAAAAACAAAATTTACATGTACAAGAATTAGGTAAAATTCGGACGTCGATCTCTACACGTTAAAACAGCAAGAGGGAATAAACAACATTCTCAATACAACAATTCAATGCTAAGTTTGGGCTCTAGAAGACTTATGTAGCTCAATTTACTGCATTATTTCATAGAAATATATGTTTACTTAGTAATTAATTTGTCCATTTCTTGAAATTCTGGCTCAAACTTGATATTTGAAGCCTTGGATTCGTATTCCATTTGACCTCTTATCGCACAGGAATACTTCAGTTTGACGAGTAGCATCAGTATACCACCCTCTTTATTGACTTTGCGCTTTTACATCATATCGTGGCTAGATTTTGCAATGACCATATTGAATTCGCAAGAAATTTTTCTTTCTTATGATATAAAAATCTTCAAGAAAATGTGTTCTTTTCTAAGTGAAAATTAACAATAAAATTTTCACTTTTATATTTCATAATGATTATCTGACCTACCACTATTGATTTTTATATCAAAATAAAGCAGAAAAAGTTCTCTCCATGACTATGATTTTCAACACAAGTCAAGTCATTGTGCTTCAGTGCATTGAACTAGGATGAGGGCTACCTTTCAGCAGTAGCCCTCCCCCCACCACCACCAAAAATAAAAACGAGACAAACTTTGTGAATGGGCAGAAATACTGGGATGATTGAGGGGCCCTGGCATGATATGTAAGAGTTGGATTTTGATCCAAACTGTATGAGAAGAAAGTTCATATCCAGAACTTTCAAATGATATATAATTTTCCATGGAAAAAATGTATTCTGACATGGAAAATGATCAAGCAAAAAGTGTGTTTTTGTTGTCAAACTGTGATTGTCTTCCTTCTACGGCGCTTTATAGTGATACCTATTTAGAGCCAACACTGCAAGTTACAACATTTTATAAATGAATATGTCTAAGTAAACAATGCAATTGAAGAGAGAGAAAATAGGTAATGGGTGTATATGCATATTTCAAGAGTTATTGCTCTTTCATCAGCACCACATCCAACCCATCAACTAACCATGAACACATTGCATAAATACCCAATAAGTTTAGCGATGTAACACAATTGGATAGACCAATTTACATATTAAACACATTCCTGGAAAATAGTATGTACATATTAATTGCTGGCAAGGATACAATATTTTGTTTTGCAGCCATACTATACTATACTACACTTACACTAGTAGTATAGTATAGTATATACTATACAAGTATAGTATATACTATACTGGGTAGTATATTATGGTTGTGAAAGGAAATACTGTTTCCTTACCAGCAATTGAGAAGAAAAACCTTGTATTGATCATTTGACCACATGAAAGAAACTAATGATGAACAATATCTCTCCAATCGCTTGAGTGATTCTGACATAATGTTTTTGGATGTGGAAATAATGGGATAACAGCTTTTTGTTTTGACATGATGGCCATACACCTACATTTCATCATCTATGATACACACTTTACAGAGAGTTTTCATCTTTATTCAAATAATCTAACAATTATCTGTGATCTGGTTCTCATTTTTATTCATCTGTCACTATACGTAGCACAATTTTAGGGGCAACAACGATATATCTTCAATTTAAAAAAAAGATTATGTGGCATGAATATTTCCATATACCTACTTCTTCAGAGAGTTCACATATAGTCAGTTAATGCTTTTAACAGGTGACAGCAAAAACTTTTGTGATAATGTGATAAATGTCTAGTTGTGATAAATGTCTAGTTGTAGAGTCATCCAGATTTAGGATTATCTACTTCTCAACGTTGTGTATGGCTCAACCAATCCTTGGCATTGGCCTGTTGCAACATTAGAAGATTCTCTGTAAAAGAGTTGCTCACAAATATTAACATCTGCTTTATCATGTCAATCCCTACAACCCCTTGTTACTTCCTCTATAAGATCCAACAACTTCAGAACTGTCTTCACCACTTTGTCCCTACTTTTCCTCAGCATCCCTCTCCTGCAGGTTCCAATCATTTTGAGCATGCAACACTTCTTTATACAGCTGTCCTCCTCCATATTCATCACATGCTCGTATAAAGACAGTCTTCTGTTTTGTACACTGCATCTAATTCCTTTTGTGCAGTTTTCCCTTCAGCTACTTTGAGCTCCATTGTTCATGCACACTGGTATTACACATCCAACAGAATATGCTCACTTCATTTCATTCTAATCTTCATAAATCTGCACTCAAAGAGGCCCATGTCTCACTATCAAACAGCATCGCACTTCATATACAAGCATCATACAATCAGCCCTTAATAGATTCCTGAATTTCTTCCAACCAGTTCTTACTGTTGCTACTATGCTCTCTGAACACCCACCCTTTTCACTAATTAGGTAACATAAATTATCAACTAATCCCAGACAGCTCATCAACCACTTTACAGAATGATGTGAGTGGAATTTTAGTAGGGATTGCCTTCTACACTGTAAGGTGAATGAGACTTTGCCAGATGAGTAGTTAAATAGAAGATCAGTGTTAGAGGAGCAAGCATGAGTGAGAGAGGGCAGTAAGAGTGTGATTGGGATGAGAGGGTGGGTAGAGAGGTGAGTGAATGATAGCAATGGGTTAAAAAATCCGATACAGATGAATTGTTCAAAGTATTAATGGGATCATATGACAGTGCTGACATCTGCAATCTTGTAGGTTTCTTTATATTAAATACATTGAGATCCAAGTTCCCATCCCATGATGTTGGTCCGTACCCAGACATGGATTGGGAATTTTCCATGGCTGTAATGATCATACTCTTGATAAATTTAGGAAAAAAATAATTGCTACCTTTAATCAATTAGGCCTCAAAATCACTGTCATGACTTATCTATCAAAAAGTCGAATTTTTAGATGCTTCCCTAAAATCTCACTCTAATAAACTGTATCATAAGCACAATGAGAAACTTTCCTACATACACTAACAGTCCTGCCTATAATGTTTCAAAACCTGATAGCTAATATTAAAATAAGATATCCAACCTCTCTTCTTCTAAAGAAAAGTTTTGATAAGCACCCCCTTACTATAACAATACCCTAGCTAACAGTGGCTTCAAAGATAAGTTGTATTACAACCCTTCTAGTAATAATACAAATAATAAAAATACACCTAAGAATAAATCTAGGAAAATAATTTGGTTTGCCTCCCCTCCCTAAATGTTAAAACTAATGTAGGTAAAAAATTCTTGTCTCCCTTAGATAACCATTTCCCAGAAAATCACAATACAGAAATATCTTTATTAGATGTGCAATTAAATTACCATAAAGCTGATGCCCTTATATGAAGAGCATCATTACCCATAACCACCACCAAGAGCCCACTCCCAGTTGTAACTACCAAAACCCTGAAGTTTGTCCACTCGTGCCGGAAGTTGGGGGATGCCTGACCGGAAGCGGGAAAACGAGTGAGGAGAGATGAGTGTGAGGGCCAAGTCAACTTCGCTCTTGTTGATAGCATTTCTCGAAGTGGGTGGACGTGTGGCGTGAACGCTGACCACAAGAGCGAAGTAGATGAAGGCACGTTGACGATGAAGCGACCTTGCCTCGAGTGAATCGAAGACAAGAGGTAAGTCCAATCGCATCTGGTTATAAGCTATTTCGGCGTTTAAGGACTTTATCGAGCCTTTCCCATCTTTTGGCATTCTTACACCTGGGCATCGTTTTTTGTTTTTCTTCCCTACTTCTGCAGGGTTTTTATTAAGTCTTACGATCTTACAAGGTAGATGGCGGGGAATCTGAGAATGGGTAGCGAGCCAATAAAAGCCTTTAGCGGCGAAGGAGATGTGATCGCCTGGCTGAACAAAGATTAGACTAGTTGCCACGCTGCAATGGATTGAAAATGTGGCTGGCCTAATCGCTCTGTACCTCAAAGAGATGCACTGGCATTATACCTGGAGATGAACGAGGATGACCAATTGAAGGCAGATAAAATAGAACGACGTCTCAAGGAGGCATTCACTGAGAGGCCTAATGTGGGAGTCGCCAAGCTGGGCAGAGTGAGATGGGCTGGGGAACAGGTGGATACGTTTGCAGCGGAACTACGGTGGTTGGCGACGATGGCTGGATTTATGGTAGACTGTGAAAATGCCATGCGAGTGGCGTTTATAAACGAATTTCCCGAAAATATTTCAGTAAAGTTGCAACAACAGCCTTGCAACAGGGAGATGAGTATGAGCAAACTGATCGCTCAGGGCCATGTAGTCACACAAGGCACGAAGTGGAATGTTGCAGCACTGGCAATAACGGAGCACCATGACAGTCGACAACGAAACGAGAACAACCAGTGTGAAGATTCATCCTCATGCATTCAGAGGTCAATGTTTTAGGTGCCATGGTCCGCATATGGCAAGAGATTATAGAGAGCCAAAGCCAGACATCATCTGCTACTGATGTAAACGGCCAGGCCACATCGCCAATAATTGAGACCAAGGAAACAGTCCAAGGGAGGGGGAAGGGCTACTGCGACGGTGGATACCCCTGGAAGCGTGTAGAGGCGTCCTTGCAGTCGCTGCCCGCAGTGGAAGTTCTGGTGGGGGAAGAAGCCATCATGAACCCTCGTGGACATGGGCTGCACAATGACACTAGTGACTGCCGAGGTGGTTAAAAAGGGGAGCGGGTTGAGTATTATAAGGGCAGTCGACGGTAGGGAGATTAGATGCAGAGGTAGCAATGAGGTGGAGATGAATGTATGGGGAAGAAAAATAGGGCTCCAGACGAACAAGATTGACCGTGGTGGACGGAATCGACGTAGTGATGGGCATGGATGCGATCAGCTGCTTGGGAGGCGTTACAGTGTGTGAGGTCGGGGTGACATTTGGTAGCATTATGTACCATGAGTGTGCAACAGGAGAACAGGAAGATCCATGATGAAAAATATTCCACTCACACAATACAGGACAAGGATTTCAAGGCTGTGTTTTATGGGCGATGGTGGGTAGTTGAGTGGTACTGGAAAGGAGAACTACCAATGCTGAGGAATAGAGTGAGCTATTATCAGCATCCCTTGAAAGGAGATGCCAGAAGCGGGTTTGAGGGAGAAGTACAGAGATGGATTGAGGAGGGCATATTGATTCCTTTGAAGGAGGAGGTAAAGTGCGGAATGTTGCCGTTGATAGCAGTGGTGCATCCTACGAAGAACAAAATCAGACTGGTGTTGGACTTTCATGAACTCAATGAACACGTGTCATACCACACGGGCGGTGAGGTCACGGATATCTGCTGGGAAACCTTGCAAGAGTGGAGATGAATAACAGGGCCTCCACAATTGTCAAATTAAAGTCGGCATATCTACAGCTTCACATAGATGAGAAGTTGTGGAAGTATCAGTTGGTCAGGTATAAGGGCCTGACCAAGCTTGGATTCAAGTTAAACTCCACACCAAAGATCATGGCGGCAGTTCTCAAGGCCATTCTAGGGAAAGCAGACAAGGTGAAGACAGCCACCAATTCCTACATGGACAACATCTTAGTAGATGAGACCGTTGTGTCAACAGCAGAGATCTCAAGCCACTTGGAAAGTTTCGGGTTGACCGCGGAGCCACCGGAGTCAATGGAGGGGAGAGCTGCACTAGGACTCAAGCTGCAAAGAGACAGGATTGGTGTTTCGGAGGGAGAATGAAGTCCCTTGACATGAGGAGATGTGAACTCTTCTCAATGTGTGGCAAATTGGTGGACCACTATCCGATCGCAGGGTGGCTTCGGAGGGTGTGAAGCTATGTCAAGAGCTGAGCAGACGGGGTGAGCTGGGGTGACAGAGTGGGAGAGAGGATAATGGCCATGATGCAGGAGATCATGGGGAGGGTAAAGGCAGACGACCCAGTAAGAGGATGCTGGTACGTCCCCAAATCGGAGAGTAGGATCATATGGTGCAATGCCAGCAGCATAGCACTAGAGATCACTCTGGAGATAGAGGGTGTCGAGGTCGAGGATGCAGCCTGGCTCAGTAAGAAGGAGGACTGCAACCACATCAATGTGGCCGAACTGGACGCTGTGCTGAGAGAAGTGAATCTCGCCTGCGGTGGGGGTTGCGCACCATAGAGATTCGCACCCACTCGGCCACTGTACTCAGATGGGTGAGATCAGTGCTTACAGGTCAGAAGAGGGTGCGAATGAGAGGGGCAGCAGAAATGTTGAAAAAGCGCCACCTGGGAACTCTGGGAGATTTGTCTACCGAATTGAGCCTGAAGTTGAGTGTAGTCTTCGTACCCTATGAGAATAATAGGGCAGACATTTTAACCAGGGTGAATGAAGCCCGGCTGAAAGTGCCAGAGGACGCAGAAAAGGAGATAGCTGCTTGTGTCAGCTGAGTGGCTCGGAGCTGAGAGGGCTGCATGCCATGCACCACATCAGAGTGGGTAGGACCCTATTCCTTGCCAGAAGAATCGACTCTGATGTTAGCAGACAGAGTATCCGGAAAGTGGTCAGTGGTTGCGACCGATGCCCTCTATCGACCCTGCTCCATGTGTGCACGAGTTGGGCAGCATCCCAATGGAGCACAACTGGAAGTGATTGGTGGTGGACGTGACCAGCGTAATTTCGCAGATATAAGGAATGTATTAGAACATCATAGTTTACTTGAAATACGGAAATGCTATCACACGTTAATAGATCTGAAATGAAATCGAAAAATTGTTTACTTCAGATGTGAAGAAAGTCCATTCTCAATGGTTGATTGTGGACTGGTATGGATGGTGATATGGAGGGAATTGAAGATGGTGACTGCGGAGGAAATCACGCGGACGCTGAGAGAGATATTTTTGGAGTGGGGCCCCATGGATGAATTGATGATGGACAACAGCACGGCGTTCTGCTCGGAGGCGCTGAGGGATGTGCTTGATAACTGGAAGGTGAACCACTTCTTCAGAGCGGCATACAGGCTGAGTGGAAGTGGAAGCGTCCGGAGAGACACCATCACACAATTAAGGCCATGGTGGAAAGGGGGCACATTTCACCAATGGAGGCAGTGTTTTGGTACATGTCTCCTCAGGTGGGTCAGCCCGAGGAGTCGGTGCCACACAGGGTAATATACAGATATGAATGGCGACACCCGAGCATAGTACTGCAACAACTGGTGAAGAGAGCGAACACATTTGTACGAGTGGGCGAAGAGGTCTGGGTCAAGCCCCCAAATGCACGTTGCACATTTCAATGGGGAAAGGGGACGGTAATGGTCGTAAATTCCCAAAATGTGTCCATGGCTGGAATGCCACGACTGAAGGGAGATGAACGCGAGGGCCAAGTCAACTTCGCTCTTGTTGATAGCAGTTCTTAGAGCGGCTGGGCGTGTTGCGTGAATGCTGACCACAAGAGCGAAGTAGATGAATGCACGTTGACGGTGAAGCGATCTTGCCCCGAGTGAACTGAAGACGAGAGGTAAGTCCAATCGCATCTGGTTACAAATTGTATAAGAGATATTATAATAATTTTCATTTCATAATAAAACATATTTCATAAACGATCCCTCGGATTTTTCCTAATTAATCATTCAGTCAATATCATTATACTGATAATTTCATTCAACTTTAATGCTGATCAAGCTTTTCAGTTTCACTTTGGGTCTTTCAACCTTGAGATTTACATTCCATTTTCAGTTTGTGATTATAAGCCGAAAGATTAACACACACACACACACACACACACACACACACACACACAAACACGTGAGAGCGTTTTCGGTGTAGACACATACATTTGGATCTATCTATTTGCGTGTGTGTGTGTGTTTACACACACATCCATCTGAAGTCTATATACGCATACCATAGTACAGTATGGTGAACGTACATACATTCGACTACAGGCGCGTACACACACGATTTATAGATTTGTTTCCTTATAACTTCCAGAAACATGGATATTTTTTAATGAAATGTTCTACAAATGTGCGGCATAGGTAAAGTGTAGCCAAACCAACTACTTCCGAAATGTTTTTTCTAAAACGTTTTTCGGAATCTTATATATCCGAGGTAGGAGATTACGATTCTGCGGGAAAAAAAAAAATCACTTTTTTAAAATTTAAATTCCCCCCAAAAATTTTAAATAATTATTTTTCGAAAAATATTTTTAATAAACGTATAAAAAAATACGTTGAATATGGTGTTATAAAAAATTTTTTGGGGTTGTTAGAAATTATCTTCCCCCACCTTTTAAAAAATTTTTTTAAAGACAATTTTCGGAAAATAATTATTTTTTGTTTATTTATTATTTTTTGGGGGGTGGGGGTGAGGAGATTTAAATTTTAAAAAAAGTTGTTTTCGCAAACTCGTAATTTGCTACATCCAATATATAAGATTCTAAAAAAATTTTGGTTAAAAAAATTTTGGAATTTTTTTGGAGGTGGGGATTTAAATTTTTAAAAAGTGA
The DNA here is from genome assembly GCA_027564515.1 of Octopus rubescens. NCBI lineage: Eukaryota > Metazoa > Mollusca > Cephalopoda > Octopoda > Octopodidae > Octopus > Octopus rubescens. The sequence goes on from JAOPUL010005356.1 coordinate 24,916,704, forward strand.
TATTTTTTTCACATAATCGTAATCGGATATATCGGATTTATATGATTAAAAAAAATTGGGAAAAGAAGTTTCGGAAGTAGGTGTGTTGGCTACACTTTACCTACGCCTTAAAATCGAAAATGATGTGGAAGATTTTGTATACTGACAGCTGGCTTCTCTCTCGGACTGTGTTCCTACGGATAGACACAATTTTTTGCATCTCAGACATTGCCAAATCGTTAGCACGCCGGGAGAAATGCTTAGCGGCAATTCTTCCGACTTTACGTTCTGAGTTCAAATGCCTTTCATCCTTCCGGGGTCGATAAAGTGAGTACTAGTTACGAACTGGGGGGTCGATAAAATCGACTACTCCCCTCCCCCAAAATTCCAGGCCTTCGTGCGCAGTATAGAATGGAATATTAGCATTAGGAGGCGATGAGCGGGCAGATTCGTTGGCATGCCGAACAAGATTCTTAGCGGTATTTCGTCCGTCTTTATGTTCTGATTTCAAATTCCTCCGAGGGCGACTTTGCCTTTCATCAATTCGAAGACGATAAAATATGTACCAGTTGAGGAATTGGGATCGATATAATCGACCAGCCCTTCCTTCAAAATTTCAGGCCTTGTGCCTATAATAGAAAGGTTTATTATTAACAGTAGAATTAATACGTGTAGCAATGGTCAAATTTCACAATGGACCGGAAGTGATATACAGTGGCTAATTTAGACAACTTGATTAATAAGCCTAATGAGTCCTTCATCCAGTTTATCTTTAAAACTCAAACTTCTTTACGTAGACCTAGTAATATCTTCCAGAGTGACTCGAAGCTTGACATTTTCTTATTTCAACTCTATTAAATTCCTGAAAGCTCTTGCTTACATCAAAAACTAATTCACATTTAGTAAGTTCACTCTCTGTCATTAAGTACCCTTATGCATTCAAAACATCGGATCTGCTACAAATATCAACAAACTCACACGAAAATCGCACCAGCAGCAGATAGCATACAGTGGATAATGCTTATACATTATATACAGTAAACAACCAATGTCGTTGGTCACAACGTTTAAATTTTGGAGTTTGTTTTGTCAGAGCTGACCCGGGTCAAAGTGCAATAACCACAACTACTACTACTACTACTACTGCTACAACTACTACTACTACTACTACTTCTACTACTACTGCTGCTGCTGCTACTACTACTACTACTACTACTACTACTACTACTACTACTACTACTACTACTACT
>JAOPUL010005356.1:24918032-24932957 GCA_027564515.1 Octopus rubescens
GTGTGTGTGTGTGTGTGTGTGTGTGTGTGTGTGTGTGTGTGTGTGTGTGTGTGTGTGTGTGTGTGTGTGTATCATGTCTGGCGAAGCACATCCGTAATCCTTGACCCTCGTCGGCTCCTTCTGGTTTCCAACTATTTCTTCATTTGTGTTTCCTCATTTCTATCGATACCTGTGATGGCTGGCAAAACCGATTCTTGCCTGGATTAGTTGTTCATGAATATCCATATTTAACGGTCGGTAGAGACCTTGATTCGAGTTGACAATTCATTCGTCGCAACCGCTTAACTCCTTAATGCCTTCCACGATGTTTATTCAAAATGGTGTAGACAAATCTTGAAGAGGTGACGCCAAGTCGTTGTGGTTTTGCGAGCTGCTCCCTGCATCTTGATAACTCACCGCCAATTCTCGGATGAAGGCTACTATCAAAGATATCATATAATTATTAAACTTAGAAGCTCCTAAAATCATTCAACATTTTTCATTTTACATTTACTCCAAAAATTTTATCAACGAAGGCGACTCTAATTACATTTAGATTCTAAATATTTGTTGTATGCATTATCCATCTGTAGATACGCATTGTGAATTTTCAATCAAATTTTTATGTGTTCCATTTGTGGACTATGATAACTCTCTGATGAATATCACAGTGCGGTAAATCTGCGTTGAAAATATAAACCTTTGGAGATGTATGACAACAACCTTCATTATACGTTACACTCTACAGCGTGTCCGCATTCAAATTTTGGCTTTATTGTGCTTCTAATCAGCTTTTGTCAGTCTTAAGTGTACGACGTGGAAGACCAGCGAAACGAGATGGCTGTATTAAGAACAGCCGCCTCGTAACTCTGTGAGATTAAGAAAGAGCATTTTAACATACAGCGGAAAACAGCTGTAGTAAGAGCAGTCAGTTTCGGCCCTCGCTCAAGAGTTTAATATTCATAGCTTACAACGCATCTTTTCGGTTTTCAAAATAAACGAAACCTATTAGTATGTTTTACCATCGAGAGCTCCTCCGGCTAAAGAGACCACCGTTTCTCTCTTACGAATATTTTGACACAGGAATGTTTCCCGTGGTGGTGAGATTTGTTAGATGAACACCCGTCTGAACTAATAAGTTGGGTCGGCGTACGCCCTCAACACCACTGATATGATATTGCTCACACTGCAAATATAAGTACTTGGCACTATTCTGGATAACTACAAAGAAGAAGCGAAGAATGCCTCGACCGCGAGGAAACAGTAGGATTGCCATTCGTGTATTACCGTATTGTTTGTCTCTAGCTGAAAGTCTGCTAAAAATGATTGATGTCTCAACTTGACCAGATTTTTAGGTGAAGTAAAACTAGAAAGAGGTCGCGTGTAGAATGGTCATTCTCTCTCGAAAATAACCTGAAATATTGGGCATAATTAGTTAACGTTTACATCGACTTTCTGATGGGTTATTACTTGATCGTCGGGCCTTTTCCAATTACAAACCTGGCCGAATTGAAGCTTATCCAAAAGAGCTGGGTCCACCTTATACCAACGTGTTAGAAAACCAGATTTCTATTATGTAATCTACTGTGAAATTAACCGGAAAACTCTCTTCCAAGCAATGCAATTTTTTTTCGGAAAACTCGGAGCTCACAAGCAATGTTAGAGATAACTTCAGCTTTGGGATTTTGCTTTTATCAGTACTAGCTTCATACTTCTATCCTGTCCTCTTTGTTTTTTTTCCCCCTCTGTATTTCCGTCTCCACATGACAAAAGCTACGTCGCATACGACTGCTCACACAACAACTCTACTACTACTACTACTACTACTACTACTACTACTACTACTACTACTACTACCACCACTACTACTACCACTACTACTACTACCACCACCACCACCACCACTACTACTACTACTACCACTACTACTACTACCGCCACTACTACTACTACCTCCACCACCACCACTACTACCACCACTACTACTATATTATGGTTTACATTGAAAAAAGGAGTTTTGGGGAGCATTACTTTATAATTGCCACTACTACATTTCTAGGGAACTTATCACTAGGTGACAACATACATCGCATTCAATGACATCCAAGACATGGTTCTAGTTTTAAATTCTGAAATTTCCTAGAATCTTAAATGTTGCCAGCGTACATTGCACAGAATAGAAACTTGCTTGTGCGTTTCAGTACGATAAAGCTGCTGGCACTGCTGCTACTACTACTACTACTACTATTACTATGGAAATCTATGGAACATCTCTTTAGGTGAAAACATACAAGTTTAACAAATCCCTTCTGCCCACGCATATCTGTACATGTGTTTATTGAAATCTCTGCTTCACCTTACATTTTGATAAAGTCTCAAAGAAAAATATCTTGGTTTTCTTGCAGAAAATCTAGATGCTACATAAAAGAACGTATTTAATTTTGCTTTCCTTTGTTTGTACCACTACCATCATTTTCATCGTCATTATCATTATCAGCAGCAGCACCACAACTAACTGCTGTCACCATCACCATGATTATCTTTATCACCATCACCACAATCATCTTTATCATTTTTGTCGTCGTCATCATCACCATCATTTTTCTCTTCACTATCGCCATTACCACAACCACTTCTCTTCACCACAAACACCATCACCACCATCACCACCACCACCGTCATCATCACGACAACCATTGCTATCACTTAAGTAATTCTTCTTCACATAATATTGTCCGGAGGTTAACCAGTTCAAACTGTACAACAACCACTCAAGTGTTGAACGCAGCCTTACCACCATAGTAATACCCGTGTACACAATATATCGCATCAACTACAACCATATGTTGTGTGCAACACTTCTTCAAAGCACCACCAAAAATACCACTATGATATCATCATAAGTAACACCACATCCAGTATTCAATGCCACTATATATATATCACTCTGCTTACAGCACTTCCACAAAGCACTAAGATCAATTCCAGCATCACCAATTCCACCACCATCAACACCATTACCTCTGTGATCATCATCACCAATCTCATCATTAAGTCCATGTCAACGAATTCAAGCTATGATGATATTGTTTTGTTTTTTTTCGTTTTTAACACATGCTTTGCTTCTGGTGGATTTACCATGAAGGGAGAGAATCACTTCTAGGTTAAATTAAAGAACATTCATAATAGCTGAGTATAGTACCATTTCATCCTTCTTTGGAATCTTCAGCATGGCATCACTTGAGACACAATTAGGTTAAGTTCAACGTTCTATGAAGTTACTTAAACAGAGAGAAGAGAGGAAATAGTTCAGTCTAATATATATATACACACATATATATATATATATATATATTGAGAGGTAATATTTATCTCCACTTATATGTGGATGTTCTGTTAGAACAAACTATACTGTGATAGGTACTATGAGAGAAACACTCATATTGGCTTTTGTTGCATAATGCACTATTGTTTGTATCATTAGCAGAGAGATAAATCCCCAATAATATATATATATATATATATATATATATAGAGAGGGTGTTATAGTGGATCATGGTTTGATTGAGTGAACTGTTTAATAATGAATCTACAATGACTACTGGAAACAGCTGTAAATCAGTTTTACTGCAATAAATTTATATATATGTATGACCATTATTTATACCTTATATATTAATATATATGTATTTGAAAACTGTATCTCTATCTGAAGATTTGTCTAATATGATTTGCTTTACCTGTCAGTATGCATTTACTGACTTTATTGGATAATAAAACATTTGTAATGGACAATAAATAATACCAAATACCATACATTTTCATCTATTTTTATTCAACTACACTATTCGTCATAGTGGATGTGCTTTTTTTGATATTGATATTGATGTTGAGTTTTACCCTTAACTCACATAGTATATATATATATACATAGGTGCCGGCATGGCTGTGTGGTAAGAAGCTTGCTTCCCAACCACATGGTTCTGGGTTCAGTCTCACTGCGTGACACCTTGGGTAAATGTCTTCTATTATAGCCTCAGGCCAACCAAAGCTTTGTGAGTGGATTTGGTAGACGGAAACTGAAAGAAGCCCGTTGTATATATGATATATATATATATATATATATATATATATGTGTGTGTGTATGTGTGTCCTTGTGTCTGTGCTTGTCCTCTACCCCTGCTTGACAACCAGTGTTGGTTAGTTTATGTCCCCATAACCTAGCGGTTCGGCAAAAGAGATCGATAGAATAAGTACCAGGCTTGAAAAAATAAGTACTGGGATCGATTCATTCAACTAAAAATTCAGGGCGGTGCCCCAGCATGGCCACAGTCTGATGACTACAAAAGATAAAAGATAGATAAAAATAAGGGTGGGGGCACTGAGGTTATTATGTGGCCATGAGGGGTCAGGTGGCTAAAAAGGTTTGAGAACCTCTGAACTAGGATGAGGGCTGCCTTTCAGTTGTCAAACCCCCACCAAACAGGACAAACTTTGTGAATGGTTGGACAATGGTATGATATGTAATAGTCAGACTTTAATCCAAACTATATGAGAAGAAAGTTCACATCCAGAACTTTCAAATGATATATAATTTTCCATGGAAAAAATGTATTCTGACATGAAAATGATCAAGCAGAAAGTGTGTTTTTGTGGTCAAACTGTGCTTGGCTCTTTTCTACGGCACTCTATAGTGATACCTATTTAGAGCTAGCACTGCAAGTTACAACATTTTGTGAATGAATATGTCTATGTAAACAATGCAATCGAACTGAGAAAAAACAGGTAATGGGTGTATATGCATATTTCAAGAGTTATTGCCCTTTCATCAGCACTACATCTAACCTATCAACTATCCATGAACACATTGCTTAAATACCTACTAAGTTTAGCGATGTAACACAATTGGATAGACCAATATACATATTAAACACATCCCTGGAAAATGGTATGTACATATTAATTGCTGTCAAGGACACAGTATTTCATTTTGCAACCATAATATATTATACTATACTTACACTAGTATAGTATAGTATATACTTGGTAGCATATTATGGTTGGAAAATGAAATACTGTATCTTTGCCTGCAATTGAGAAGTAAAACATTGTATTGATCATTTGACCTCACAACAGAAACTAATGATGAACAATGTCTCTCCAGTCACTTGACTGACTCTGACATATTGTTTTTGGCTGTGAAAATAATGCGATAACAGCTTTTTGTTTTGACATGTTGGCCATACACATACATTTCATCACCTATTATACACACTTTACAGAAAGTTTTCATCTTTATTCAAACAATCTAAGAGCTGTCTGTGATCTGGTTCTCATTTTTATTCATTTGTCACTATATTTTCATTCATTTGTCACAATTTTTGTGACAACAACGATGTATCTTCAATTTTTCGTTTAAAATTATGTGACATGAACATTTCCATATACCTACTTCTAAGACTTCTAAGATAGTCAGTCAATGCTTTTAACAGGTCACAGCAAACACTTTTCTAATGTGATAAATATCTTGCTGTTGAGTCATTCAGATTTGGGATTGTCTACTCCTCAACGTTGTGTATGGCTCAACCAATCCTTGGCATAGGTTTGTTGCAACATGAAGATTCTCTGTAAAAGAGTTTCCCACAAATTTTAACATATGCTTTATCATGTCAATCCATACAACCCTTTGTTACTTCCTCTGTAAGATTCAACAACTTCAGATCTGTCTTCACCACTTTCTCCCCTACTTTTCCTCAGTATCCCTCTCCTGCAGGTTTCAATCATTTTGAGCATGCAATACATCTTTATACAGCTGTCCTCTTCCATATTCATCACATGCTCATATCAAGATAGTCTTCTCTCTTGTACACTGCATCTGATTCTTTTGTGCAGTTTTTCCCTCAGCTCCATTGCTCATGCACACTGGTATTACACATCCAACAGATTATGCTCACTTCATTTCATTCTAGTCTTCATAAATCTGCACTTAAAGAGGCCCATGTCTCACTACCAAACATCACATTTCATATGCAAGCATCATACAATCTCCCTTCACTCTGAAAAAAATCCCTTTGTTGCCAGCAGAGGTAATAGATTCCTGAACTTCTTCCAACCAGTTCTATGCTCTCTGAACACCCACCCTTTTCACTAATTAGATAACATAAGTTATCAACTAATCCCAGACAACTCATCAACCACTTTACAGAATGATGTGAGTGGAAATCTAGTAAGGATTACCTTTCTAGATTGTAAGGTGAATGAGACTTTGCCAGCTGAGTAGTTAGATAGAAGAGCAGTGTTAGAGGAGCTAGCATGAGTGAAAGAGGGTAATAAGAGTGTGATTGGGATGAGAGGGTGGGTAGACGAGGTGAGTGAATGATAGGCTCTGCTCTATTTAACATTAGCCCAAAACAAATCAAAGAAAAAAAGATCCCATCACTTTCAAATGATATCTGGACAAATTTCTTCAAGGAATACCAGACAAACCACCTATACCTGGATACATCTCAGTTAAAAACAACTGCTAACTTGAATGGGCCATGATACCACAAAAGTTGACTTAACAGATGTTATTAAATGGTGCTATTAAGTTAGACATGGCCTGGGCCAATTTTTGGCTGAAACATATCTAAAGAGAGGTAGGTCTGGAAAGATTGTTGAAATGCTCATGCGGAAGCCTGTAGATGTATACTTTGTGCAAGAGGTATGATGGTGGGGAACCTCAGCTAGACTGCTTATGGGCAAGGATCATAGATACAAATTCTTTTAGGTAGACAGTAGTGATGGAGTAGGTGGTGGAGGTATTTATTTGGCAGAGAAATGAGTGGATAAGGTGAATGAGATAATCAGGATGTGTGATAGGATCGATAAGCTAAAATAGTCTTGTATAATGCAACAGACATTTATCTCTGCATATGCTCCACATGCCAGACTGGCAGATGAACAGAAGGGTCGTTTCTATGAATTCCTTTTGCAGACTACCTCAACGATGAAAGACAATGATGTTATTATCGTAGCTAGTGACTTCAATTGCCCTGTTGTGCAACACTTCAATGGACTTCATGGTGTGCAGGGAGGCTATGGCTTTGGTTCCAGAAATGAGGAGAGAGCAAGGTAGCTGAAGTTGTGTGATACAAATGACTTGCTGGTCTGCAATACTAACTTTAAAAAAACAGCCAGATTGACTATATTCTCACCAGATACAGGGACAGGCAGATGCTCATGAATGTGAATCCTTCCCATCTAAAAAATGAACATCTCAACATAAGTTAGTGATTAGTGACTTCAAACTTAGGGTTAGAAGGACCTAGGGACACAAACCGATATGGAAAGGGAGGTTATGGAAGCTGGAAGACCCATCAAATGGCCAAAGATGTAGAGATGTTCAAATTGAAGCATTTTATGAGAAGGAAGAAGAGATAGAGACATATGACATAGAGGATAATTGGAAGTTCTTATGGGATAACCTACTGAGGACAACAGACTAAATCTGTGACTGGAGCAAAGCTTCTACTAGACCAATGGTACCATAGTGGGGAAACAATGAGGTTGATAGGGCTGTAAAAAAGAAGAGACAGGTTTGGAAAGTGTGAAAAATAGAGGTAGCAAAGAACCATATCAGATTGCTAAAAAGAGAGCTACATGACAGGTTTATCCAGCAAGAGCAGAAGCAGAAATGAAGAGGTTTGCCAATGTCTTACAGCATGAAGATCAGAGAATTGAGGTTTTTCAGTTAGCTAGACAGTATATCACAGAGAACTGAGATGTTGTCATTAAGGTAAGAGTTAACCATGAGTACAGTGACGAATTTAGTGTACACGTAGGTGTTTATGAGGGCTTAATTTTCAGCCCCCTCCCATTTGTCAGTGTTCTCCAGGCCATAACACAGGAATTTAAGACCAGCTGCCTATATGCTGATGATCCAGCTCTCATAGCAGAATCTGAAATAGAACTAGAAAAGAAACTCCAGGTTTGGAAGCAAAACCCGAATCGAAGGGCCTTAAAATTAATTGAGTAAAGGCCAAGGTTCTAATAAGATAAAAAAAAAACCCTACCCACTAAGTTAAATGGCCCTGCTTGATATGGTAGGAAAAATGTTGGCAGGAATTTCACACAGTGTACCCAGTGCAAGCTATGAAGTAGTGTTTGTATGTGAAAGAGGCACAGGAGCCATAAAGTCTACAGATACAAAGAAAATTGATTTTCTCAAATGCCTCAGAGACTCTCTTGTGGTAGTAGATATTTTCTGTTACCTAGTTGACCTAATTAGCAGTGGAGGAGGATGTTCTGAAAGTGTAATTGCTAGAATAAGAATAGGATGGAGAAAATTCTGAGAGTTTTTACCTCTATTGGCAACAAAGGTGTTTCTCTATGAATGAAAGGCAGATTATTTGATGCTCATGTGCAAACAGTAATGCTATGTGGTAGTGACGCATGGGCCCTAATTGCAGAGGACATGTGATGACTAGAGAGGAATGAAGCTAGTATGCTCCATTGGATGTTCAATGCCAGTGTACATGTATGATAGAGTGCTAGTATATTGAGAAAAATGTTAGGCATATTGTAGTGTGCAAGAGATAAGACTGAACTGGTTTGTTCATATGATGCATATGGATGAGAACAGTTGCATAAAGAAGTGCCACCAGTCACTTAAAGTGGATGGAACTTGTGGAAGAGGGAAACCCAGGAAGACGTGGGATGAAGTATTGAAGACTGATCTCAAGATGCTGAGTCTTATGGAAAAGATGATAAAGGACCAGATGATAAAAGATGCTCAAGAAGACCCATCCACCACAGCAGAATTGATATCCTAAAAACCACCTGGGTAAATGCTTGTACATGTGGGGCTCTTCTTCACCTCCATTCTCTCTGTCCCATCAAGCATTTCTCCCACATCTCATTCCCTGACACTCATCACCTCTCTATGTATGGTATTACTCAGCTGCTATAATCACTTGAGAGCAGAATCGGCACATATGAGATCCCTTCCCCTTGGTTAACTTCCTCTTCTTCACCCCCACCCAAAACCACCTCCATTTATTATCTTCCCTGCTCACTGTTTCCACCAATCACCTCCTTCCTATGCCTTCAGCTACTGTTCTCTTCCTTCTGCTATACTCCATCTTATTGCTCTTTCCACTCTTCTATACTCCATCATTAACACCTCTCTTATCTTCTATCACTCCCAATGCCCTCACATATCTATGATGTACCTCCCCACACACACTCTGAGCCACTCCTCTATCTCTCACCATCACGTACTAGTCACCTCTATCCCATCTGTAACCATCTCTCTTCACATTTCTATGAAACTTTGACACTTTACCCCTCTATCCCCCCAACTCCGCACCTAAAGAGATAGGCTTATAATTTTTAGCATCTGCTCTGCTACCTCCTTTATGAATAGGATATATTATGACTTTTTTTAACTTTCTGGGAAATCTCCCAGATGCAAGAAAGCTTTGAAAAAGGATCTGTTGTGAACTTGCTAGAGCCCCTTTGCATTTCTTTAAGAGAATTGCTGGGAATCCATCAGGGCCTGTGGCTGAGTTTAAGCTCATTTCATCAATGGCTGATATCACATCTGTTTCCTCTGTTTCAATATAATCAATAGTTGCCATCTCTTTGTGTAGAACTATGATGCTGAAGAACTCATCGGCCATAATTATTTGTAAGTGTCCCAAAGAAGTTGTGAAAACAATTTTGTATTGCACATTTAGTATTTCACTTATCCTCTGGGGATCTGCAGTTGGTGAGCCATTTTCTTCGAACAGTGGCCCTAACTTGTACTGTACTGAAGCAGACACTTTTGCAAATCTATAGAAGGTTTTAGAGTTTGTCTTTACATTTTCTACAGCCAAGGCTTCTTTTTCTGTCCTGTTCTTTTCATGAGAGTATTTGAGTTCACTTTTAATCTCAAGCAGTCTTTGTTTGAGATAGGATTCTTTGCTATCCTTTAGTGGCCCACTTAGATGGTTTGAGATCTTTGCATGCCATCTCATTAGAATCTTCCTATCCTTGGGAATTATGTTTATCTGTCGGTTTGATATTTTCTCTGGAGCAAACTTACTGCATATGTCTTGCATGATTGCTCTAAAGTTCTGTAGCTTTATGTCAATATCTTGCGTAGTAGACCAGTTTTGTTCCATGAACTCTTTTTGAATACCCATCCAATCAGCTTTATGAAAGTTCAGGCTGGAAAGGAGTTGGGTACTTCTATTAGCCTGAATGTCTGCAGTTCTCTGCAGACCATATGTTGTTAGTTCTATAAAATTATGGTCCAAGAAAAATCATCAGTGTCACTTTAACATTATGGATAAGTGCCACAATATTTGTGAACCAGAGGTCCAGGACATTTTTACTCCTTCTTGGGTTGTGCACTTCTCCATAAAGAACATGTTTGTGAGGTTGAGCAGAGAATCTGCTTGCCTCTGTTCATGCAGTAATATACTTGAGTGTACACGTAGGTGTTTACCAGAGCTCAGTTCTCAGCATTGGGAGTGATAGAAGATAAAAGAGGTGTTAATGATGGAGTATAGCAGAGTGGAAAGAGTAATAGGATGTCATATAGCAGAGGGAAGAGAGCAGTGGCTGAAGGCACAGGAAGGAGGTGATTGGTGGAAAGAGTGGGCTGAGAACTGAGCCAAGATTCTATTAAGATAGAAAACAGACAGAACCCTACCCACTTAAGTTAAATGGCCCTGCAATGGGATGGAGTATAGCAAAAGGAAGAGAACATTGGCTGAAGGCACAGGAAGGAGGTGATTGGCCATTCGACGTTAGGGAGATTGAAGTCTCCTAGAAGGGCTATCATCTAAGTTGATTAATACTCATTCCATCTTTTTGAAACTCTCTTCAAATGAATCCCCATGATTTGGAGTATCTGGTGGATGATATGTAGTACATATTACCATTTTGGTCTGTTTAATGTGTACTACCAAAGTGTCACAAATTGGGTTTGAATGTGACAGCAGGACTACAGGTGTGACATCTTCCCGGATGTACATTGCCACTCCACCATAAGTTCTTTCTCTCCTGTCTGTTCAAAATATAACATACTTTGGTATGTGTATCTCAACATCTGATATGTCAGCATTCAGATGTGTTTCTGTTAGTGCCATGCATATTGCCTGATTACATGTAACTAAGTCTTTCAGGTATGGGGTTTTGCATTGGTGGGACATTACAAGGCCTATGACATTCAGCAAGAATACTGGTGTGACATATAGGGTGTCGGTAGTGGCAACTGGTCTGATATTTGGGGAGGCATCAGAGGTGGCCATACTGGATCTGTTGTTTTTGTTTGCAGTGGTCTTGAGTGCTGTGACTCATTTCGTAGACTCAATGTCTGATGAAGTCAGGTCAGCTGCCTCACAATCCTCTGTATCATTTCCCAAAAAGGCCACTGCATATATATATATATATATATATATAAAGAAGCGGCCACATCGAGAGTCCTGTTGCAAAGAAGCGGCCGCATCAAGAGTCCTGTTGCAAAGAAGCGGCCGCATCGAGAGTCCTGTTGCAAAGAAGCGGCCGCATCGAGAGTCCTGTTGCAAAGAAGCGGCTGCATCGAGAGTCCTGTTGCAAAGAAGCGGCTGCATCGAGAGTCCTGTTGCAAAGAAGCGGCCGCATCGAGAGTCCTGTTGCAAAGAAGCAGCCGCATCGAGAGTCCTGTTGCAAAGAAGCGGCCGCATCGAGAGTCCTGTTACAAAGAAGCGGCCGCATCGAGAGTCCTGTTGCAAAGAAGCGGCTGCATCGAGAGTTCTGTTGCAAAGAAGCAGCCGCATCGAGAGTCCTGTTGCAAAGAAGCGGCCACATTGAGATTCCTGTTGCAAAGAAACGGCCGTATCGGGATTCCTGTTGCAAAGAAGCAGCCGCATCGAGAATTCAGTTGCTAAGTAGTGGCTGCATCAAGAGTCCTGTTGCAAAGAAGCGGCCGCATTGAGAAAAACTTGCTGCAGCATCAACAAAGTCTTGTCACTGAGGTGGCAGCATCGGCAAAGTCCTGTCGCTTGAGGCGGCAACATCGACAAAGTCTTGCTGCTTGAGGCGGCAGCATCGACAATGTCCTGTTTCTTAAGAGTTCAATTTCTAAGAAGTGGCCCCATCGAGAGTTTAGTTGCTAAGTAGCAGCTGCATCAAGAGTTCAGTTGCTAAGAAGCGGCCGCATCAAGAGTTCAGTTGCTAAGAAGCGGCTGCATCAAGAGTTCAGTTGCTAAGAAGCAGCTGCATCGAGAGTTCAGTTGCTAAGAAGCGGCTGCATCTAGAGTTCAGTTGCTAAGAAGTGGCTGCATCGAGAGTTCAGTTGCTAAGAAGTGGCTGCATCGAGAGTACAGTTGCTAAGAAGCGGCTGCATCGAGAGTTCAGTTGCTAAGAAGCGGCCGCATCGAGAGTTCAGTTGCTAAGAAGTGACCGCAACGAGAGTTCAGTTGCTAAGAAGCGGCCGCATCAAGAGTTGCCGGGTCGAGAGAGAGCGAAGCCTTTCTGGCAATACAAAGTGTCAAGGGGATGCAAAATATGATTCTCAATTGTCTCTGCTATGTCGTGCGGAAGTGTGAAGATATGTCCGCGGATGCGAGTTCCCACTCTACCTCACTGTATAAATATTTCCCCACCACTCTACGGAGGGGGGGGGGGGACAGGCGCACTGGGCTATTTAGGTATCTATTAATGTATTCTGTGTTTGTCTGCTCCTGGTCTATATGTCTCGTCTCTCCCTGGCCTATATGTCCGACTTACTAACAGTTCCATGTCCGCTTGCTCCTGGTCTATATGTATCGCCCCCACCTCCTCCCCCGGTCTACATATGTCGTCTGTCCTTGGTCTATGTTTACCCCGGTCCTTATGTCTGTCTGTCCCTTGTCTATCTGTCTGACAAAATCGCCTGTATGGTGCCACGTAAAAGCACTAAAATCAAGAGTCCGGTGCAGGTGATACGTTAAAAGCACCCAGCACACACTGTAATGTGGTTGGCGTTAGGAAGGGGATCCAGCTGTAGAAACCAAGCCAAATCAGACTAGAACCGGTGCAGCCCACCCGTGCTTGTCGGCTCCGGTCGAACCGTCCAACCCATGCCAGCATGGAAAACGGACGTTAAAGGATGATGATGATGATGATGATGATGAAAAGTATTTGTAGAATATTTATTTAAAAAATACCCAATTTTCTTAATTTTAAGACCTGCAGACTCAGAATCTTGGATGTTCAAAGTGGTTTTTAAAGGCATTAATGAAATGTTAAGGGATGTTTAAAAAAAAACAATATTGTTTTTTTATTTTCATATTTTAAGATTAGAGTACTATCTTGAATGTTACGCGGGTTTAATGATTTAAACGTATCAGGAGGTGTGAACGAGAGAAGGGGTTATTTGAAATCGCATTCAGATTAGCGGGATATAACATAAAATAGCGGACAATTTGAAGTCTTTAAACCGGAACTTGGTACGTTTCGTTTCAGTTTTCCTTGTCAGTTTTTTACATTTTCTTGTCAAATTTTAGTTTCCATTCAGTGATTATTCACAGAAGCAGAGATTAGAAGAGATGGGAAGAAGAAATTAGAAATTTATGGAAAAATACAATGAAGTCGTTTACTCAGCAGTGTGAAAGTAATAACTTAATTGATTGATTGCATAATATAACTAGTATTAAAGATATAGCCTTCACTGTAGTAGAGTGATGAACGGATCAGGATGTAAGTAAAGATAATAAATTGTATATTTATTGGAGTGGAGGGAAATAGAATTGCTTAAATATTAAATAATTCAGACACTTTTTTTTATGAAAACTACTATGTATGTTAGTGTTAATATATTTATTGAGAGAAAGAATGCCGAAACATTTAATGATTATTTAGAAATATATATATATACATTGAGGAAAAATATTAATCAAAGACCAATATTGTTTTATCCCTGCAAATACTGAATACAACCTCAGTCAATAGTTCATTGGTCATTATTTACTGAAGCTGATTTATAACCAGTGTTTCTTTTCTTCATACAGTCGTCTGTACTACGTTAATATATTTCTTTTCGTTTGATCTACCATAGAATTACTAACACCACCGAAAACAATCTGCTTTTGATCATAGGTCAGCTCACTTAGACTTGACCTCGGGCTAAAAAAACAACGAGCCACATAGTAAGCCTCTAAGTGGTCACTTATCGTTGCTAGAAATAGCAGCCAAATTTCACTCAAATTACACCGTTCTGTTTTAAAAATTGAGCACAACATAGGATAATGTAATCTTAGATATACAGTGCCAGAAGGAAGACTAGAATGGTCATTGGCTTCTTGCCTGGTCAGACCTGATACAAAACTAAATGACATGTTAAATTGATAGATCTAACTAGTCAAGGTTGTCCTGGGACTAAGCCTCCTCCTCATCATCATCATCATTTAACATCCATGTTTCATACTGGCGTAGGTTGGAGGATCCGACGAGATATGACAGGTCTGAGGACTGCATCGTGCTACAATGTTTGCTGTGGCATGGTTTCTATGGCTGGATACCCTTCCTAACACCAACCATTTTACAGTGTATACTGGGAGCGTGTTTCATAGCACCCACTACTCTAGTGGGGTTAGCATGTAGTTCACAAGACTAAGATCCCCCTTTGACTGAATGAAGCTACTGTAGAGAGGATGGCAGCTTAATGCTAGGTGTTGAGTTGTTAAAGTATGAAGGAAGGGGCCAGAGCAGGTTTGTTGCTGAAGAGGAGCTACATAGCTACTTACATTACAGAAGAGTGGGTGGGATTAACTGGGGTGGAGCTGGAAAGAGAGATTAAAGAATGGTGATGAAGCAAAAATGACAAATTGTGTTTCTGAAAAGAGAAAACTGTTATCCTCCACCATTCAGTAGTTTAATACATAATGTTACACAACCTGAAGATGTAGCTGTGGCAGATTTCACACAACTTTAATAACAAATTAATAGTGAAAT
>JAOPUL010005356.1:24939443-24950854 GCA_027564515.1 Octopus rubescens
CGCTGCATTACCTTGGCGAACCTCTTCCTTTCTGCTTCTGCTCTAGCTATATACACCTGTCTCCTAGCTTCCCTTTTCACTTTATGATATTCCTCTATGCTACCCCCTTTTTTCCACTCTTTCCAGGCTCGCCTCTTCTCTTTTATGGCCCCATCTACGTTACTGTTCCACCACCATGTCACCCTCGGTCTGGCAGAGGTGTTACTCCACCTGCAGACTAGGTCTGTCGCCCGAAGTAGATTGTCCCATAAAAATTTCCAATTGCTTTCTATGTCATATGTGTCCATATCTTCCTCCTTCTCATCGAAGGCTTCATTAAATACTTTCCTAAACCTCTGCCCATTTGCTTGCTCCTTTAGCTTCCACACCCTCCCTTTCCATCTAGGCTTGTGTCTCTGAGTCTTTCTGGCCCTAAATCTGAGGTCGCTAACCACTAGCCTGTGTTGCGTTGTACATTCTTACCCCGGGAAGGATTTTGCATTTAGTAACATACCCCTGTCCCTGTCCCTGTCCCTGTAAGGATGTAGTCGATTTGGCTGGTGTGCCCCCCCAGATTGATAAGTAATCAGATGGTTGTCGAGTTTCTTGAAGTTGGTGTTGCAGACCATTAGGCCATGAGCATCACAAAACTCCAGTAGCCTTGTCCCCTCCTCATTTCTGGAGCCAAAGCCGTACCCTCCATGCACACCCTGGAACCCATCAGAGTGTCTTCCAACATATCCGTTGAAGTCCCTCGCCATGATGAGTGCATCATTGTCTTTTGTCGTCGAGGTGGTCCTCAGAAGGGATTCATAGAATAGGTCCTTCTGGGTATCTGCAAGTCTGGTGTGTGGAGCATATGCAGAGATAATTGACACTGTCATATCAAACACGGTTAATCTTAGCTTAATGACCCTATCTGATACCCTTTTTACCTCAATGACCTTGTCCACCCATTTCTCAGCTAGTAGAATGCCTACACCACCTAGCCCATCATTGTTACCTATCCAGAAAAATGTATAGCTAAATCTCTTGCCCATGACCTTCTGTATAAATTCTCTAATTTAAACCAAGTCAAAGAAACAATCTTCCACCTCACCCTCTCTAGTCTTGGACAACACACAATTAAAACCCTCAAAGTTGCTACAAATGCTAAATCTACAATCACTGATGATCATTCTCATTGATCCTCACATATATGAATATAGCTAAAACTGAATTCCAATGACTGGCCTTCTTATTCTGGATCAGAAAATACTTCAGCTCTGATCAGTTGCTGACCTACAAATTTCAAGTAAACCCCACAAGGGATTACTTTTCCTACACGTGGGAAATTACTCACAGACACACACACACGGATTATATCCAAAAGATCTTCCAAATGAATGGCAAAATTCATTCTCCAATTCACTGTCAACAACCTTTAGTCTATAAACATGTATTCTCTCACTGCCTATTCTAATACTACTAGAATAGAGTCTCTGCTCTTCTGATGTAGCTGGTTACATACCACCTTCTTCTTAAGCCAACCTTAAACTATTGTCTCTCCTCTTGCCATCCATATTGTGTCACACTGCATTAATTACTATACCCTCTCCTTCCTCCTCAGAAAGTCAACACTCTGGAATTTAATTCTTGTCTATGCCTATCTACATATATTGACATACTGAAGTGCAAGCTGAATCAAATTTGTAAGTTTTGAGCACTTACACAGGCCAGGATCACACCCCTTCGTTCAACTAAACCATAAAATGATATCATTTATATAACAATTCATTTATTCATGTTGTAGTAAAATATAAGAGGAATACTACTGGATGTGGATAATTATCTGCATATCCATTTACCTATATACAAACTGTAAGTTTGCTTTCTTTTACAGATATATGTTCTAACAATTTAGATTTGAATGTTCTTGTATCTTAGAAGAAAGTTAAATCAATTCTATTGAAATGGTGAACAGAAAAGAGAAAATAATATTTAAAGAAAGTATAATTCATCTTTATTTACTAAGCTAAAATCATAGCAATAATATAAGTGTTAAGCAAAATTAAGGCAAAGAAAAATAAGTTCAATGAAAAATAAACATAAAGGTAAGTGTGCTGAAGTGGTGATCACTTAGTCTTAAATTCAAATCTTACTGCAGACATTGTGTTATATCCATGAGTAAGGCTCATAACTCTGCATGAAAAAATGGATGTAAAATTGAAAACAAGCATATTGTTTTCTAGCAGGGAAATCAATACAACACAGAATATATTATGAACTGAAAACTGATCCTGAAAAATTATGTGTTATGAAAAAAAACAAATTTGGAAATGTTCAATTTATACCCTATTTTAAGCATGTTGTATGTGCATGTAAACACACACTACACATACAAACAGAAGATGAATTGACCAAATGACCAAATTATAATTAAAATAAATTAATCCTTCTTCAAAAGTCAGTATTTATATTCTTTTGCAATATTATAAAGAAGAAACAAATCTCTGTCTGTCTTAGGATATGAAACTAATTGAAGGCAAATTAACTTCATAGATAGTTAGTTTCTAGCTAAGAAAACAAAGAGAAGTGAGTGATAACATATTTTAATGCATGGAGAATTAAAAAATGAACTAGAAATAAATAAACAGCTAGAAAAACATCATGATTAATATTTTGATTAATATTTTGACATTTGACATTTTGACAATCACTGATTAATATTTTGACATTTTTATCAACTCTGGACATGTTTTGGCTTTATTCTGACCTAGCCTTGACAGTACTTGCTGAAATAGTGAAGAAATAATTACTAAATAAAATGCACAAGATTGCACATTTGTTTGAATAGTAAAATAGAATTGGTAAGAAATTTAAACATTTCAGGGAATTATTTAAGACAAGAATAATCAACACTTTTGCAGGAACAATGTGATAAGTGTTCACAAGCAATGACAACCTTAACATTGGAACACCTCTAACATGCATTGTTGTTGTCAGAATTCCATATAGTACGGTGATCTTTTTTTATGGTATAGTATATATGGTGAGGTATTTCTCTATAGAGTGAATGGTTAAATGTAGGTATCAAAAAATATAGTCTCTTAACTACCAAGAACAAAAAATGAATTCTGGTATATATAATTTGAGTGTTTAAAAGAAAACTGACTCTGGATTCAGGACCAGATTTAAACTAGGGGGGGGGGGCACTTCAGGTTCGGGAGCCCCTCATACACAAGAATTAAAATCTTAGAAAATTATTGGTGTCAGTAACATGGAGAAATCTATGGTTATTTATCATAAAATGAATCCATTACATTTTTTTAAAGACATTTGTATATTGAAAGAGAGCCTCTTCATGCAAGATTGCTGGGAGGTGGGCCCTCCCTGTATTGAGTGCTCCATATCCTTCGTAGCAGCCCCCCCCCCATATCGCGGGTGATCCGGGGCAATCACCTCCCTTCCCATAAATCTGGCCCTGCCTGGATTCAAAGAGGCTGAAAAGATTGAATTTCAAATTTGATAATATGGATTATAATTCTGAATTTATGTATATATAAAAGTGACAGAATGAAATCTGAAAACATTGATCCTATTGAAGTTAAACAACAGAAAGTATATAAAGAACTTCTGTAAGGTGGACATCACAAACTTTGATCATGCAGTTATAAATAGTTTCAAGAGTTTCTGCTCATTTGTGTGAATTCAAATTTTTAAAACTTTTTCAAGTGATTATTCCAAAATATATTCCAAAACTCAATAATATCCATGGTGTGTTTAGCTGATGGTGACTCATATAGGAGGAAAGAAATACAGCAATTTAACTGGGTTTACTTCCTTCATGCAAATGTTTAGTTATAAATAGACATTTATAAAGATTAAAAATAAATCAAGAATATACAAAAACAATGCAGTTACAGCATATAACAGAGATCAATAATGTTATGGTAGAATCAGATATTTAGTCCAAATCTTTAGTGCTTGCAAAACGTGCTCATGAAATGAGACTGACATTGGTTGCTCACAAGATTTCATTCAGTTCTAAAGGGTGTTATATACTATAATTTTTGGTTCTTCTTGTTCAGCTGATGAACATAGACCTTCACTGGTAATCTAAAAAATAAAAGAATAAAAATGTACATGAAATGCTATCATGAGATCCTGATCTCTTAAACAGTTATTTGATGCTTGTTTTTTTTGTGAAAATAATTACATACTTTGCAGAAAAATAAATTAAATATTAGACCATGCTTGCTTAAAATACTAAAATGATTAGAACTTATTGATATAATAATGTAAACATGGATTGATTAGGGCAATAAATTCTAAAGTTTTAACATAAGATATCACTAACATGTAAAACTTTTAACACAAAAGGAGAATCTATCACATATTTTTCAGGTGCCATTTTATTTACAGTTTCTCTACATTTTGTATAAAATCACAGCCTAAAATTGAACACTTGCTCCCAATTAGTGACCAGTAAATGAACAGTGGATGTTAAGCAAATGACAGTGTTCTCAACTGTTATATGTTCTCAACTGTATAACAGTGGTATGGTGATTACCCTATCACCAACATGTTACAATTAATATTTTATGGCATTCCAAGTGGTAGCTGATTCTCTCTCACACACACATATACACACACACCTAGTAGATTTGAATATAGAACCTATTTGTGCATTATAAATTTATTATAGATGCAAACAAAAAAGATATATGAAAGTGAAAAAATGATAAGAATTGAACCACTCTCTCTTGATTTCCTGGTGCATTAACAACTATACTACAGCTTATGAGTCAAATAAACCATTTCATAGTTAAATTTTGAAAAATCCTATTTAAATTTGTGCATAGTTACAGTCCCATGTTAGGAACTTTTATGAACACCAGATTTGCTTATTATTTAACTCATCCAATTTATTAGGGTCATTTAAGTGATATATATGCAGTCCTTTTCTAACAATAAGTTCAATATTTAATTAAGAAAATGTTGGGGATAAATCTATGAATGGAGATAGAACACATTTGTACCAAGTTTTGATGCAAATATTTAGTAAGAATAATCTACATATAGCATAGTAGTTAATGCCTTAGTACATTAATCACTATGCCATTGCATTAATTCAACTGTCAAATTACTTTGAATCTACATTGAGAATTAGTCTTTTTAAACATAGTTGCTTACTCTTCAGGAGGGATTGTTCACAACTTTATTATCAAAACATGTTCTTTTACATGATCTAAGAAAATCAAATTGAAGTTGCCAATCTTTGACTCAAGGAATAGAAAAGTAGTGATTGTAAAATTTGTAAACATCTCCCATCAAAGCAATATACAACTGTGCTTAGATTTAAAAAGATTACTTCAAATGTAAAAATATGAATACAGGATTTACATTATACAAATGAATGGATGACTGAATGTATTATGTATGCATATGTGTATGTATTTTTTTCTTGTTGAGTCTGGAAGCAGAGGCATTGACAATGAACTTTACAGGCCTGCGAAGACTAATGAGCTTTGCTATTTATGTTCCATTTAAACTGTTGCAGGCCAATACCTGCAGAAAAGACATGAGCAAAGAGAAAATTACTCGATTTTTTTGGTTTGTTAGAAGAAAAAAGGTTGGCATGGCCTCATAGGAAGATGCTCTTAATGGTTTTCTTTATGAAATTATTGCAAGTTGGGCCAGAGGTTTCAGAGCTTTGGGGAGATAATGTATGTTTGGGGAAAAATAAGGAAAAATGATGTTAGTGGATATGCTGGTTTGTAGATCATTTGATGATTATAAAAGAGAGAGTGGGTGAGAAAACCGAACCTTGAGGATAACATTCCACAAAAGTGTGATAAGATACGAAGCTACTGATTCAAGAGATAAACTTTGCTACAGCCTATGGAAATAACAATACTTTCACCAAACTTCTCTAAAGGGATGAGTAATGTAAAATAGTCAGTCATCAATTTAGAGAAGTTTAGTGAAAGAGTCACCCACTTATGAGTGATGTAAAAGAGTTGTTACCAATAGACCTGGTTCTGTGGAAGCTGCAGTGGTGGTCACTGATGAGTGAGAGAGATTCTAGGTATTGGAGAACATCATTGTTAAGGTATGAATCCATTATTTTAAATATGTTAGAGGTGAATGCAATAGAACAATAGCTGGCTTGGTCAGAAGTGTTGCCTTTTCTTGGAATAGGACATACTGAGCTATGTTTCCAAATGTCTGGGTATATCCAACAGAGAGTGAGATATTTTTAAAAAATTGGTGAATAAAGGAACAAGTTCAGAAGGAAAGGTAGTGCCCATGACCCTTTACAGAGCCTCTTGAGACTTGTGAGAGGGAGGAAAGTATTCTCAAACCAGAAAATGCTAGTAACAGAGCAGACTCCACTAAAGACACCCAAGTTGCAGGTGGTGGTTAGCCAGAACAAATAGTGCAAGGCATCAGGTTCAACCTTTTTTACAGTTCTGTTAATCCACCAGTCTGGATTGGTTGTTTTGTTTATCAACCCTGAAAGAATGAAAGGCTAAAGTGACCTCTGCAGGATTTGAATTAAAAGTACTGAGTGACAAAACAAATCTGATGCTCTAACAACTCTAGTAATTCACCAGAAGCAACTGGAAGTATTTCTGCACTTGGAGTTTTGTATGTGTAGGCTATAGAAACCTGGTAGAGTGGAATGACGAAGATTTAGAGGGGATTGGCTAAGGGCATGTGGTGTGGAGTTAGATGTAAAGTAAACAGCAAAGATCAGGAGTACTGCATACGAAGCCATCATTGTTTAAAAGTGGAGAAAAGGGAGACTTCAAAAAGTTGGTAGAGATTATTTTGGCATGGGACCAAAAGGATTAGCTACAGCTTGGGAGTTGGGAAAGCTTGAGGGTTGTACGATGTACAAAGGCATACTTTGTGCACTGTATAAGTGGTCTGACAACAGTTGAGCTGCTGGGTTTCCCAGTTTTGGGAAGTGGGCAAGATTCTCTAGGAATATAGGTTTTGTATTTTGCCCAAACAGCTGCAAGTAAACCACTTGGGATATTGAGATTTTGTTGTGTGTGGGATGTAGTGGATATGCCTAAAAGGATGGCTTCAATCACTTGCCTAGCTGTTTTTGATGGGTCTGAAATGAAGTGTGCTACCAGGTATAAATGATATAAAATTGGCAGAGCTCCAATTAGTTTGCTAAGCCGAAGTTCTATAGTGTCCAAAGTGAAGGGATTGTTGTATATCATGTGATTGTATGTTGAACAGTTGCAATGAAGCTGTGGTTGGATATCTTGATGGGTACAGAAACACATGATTTGGTAGAGGTTAGGTTTTGAGATAAGAAAGCAAATGCATTTGAGATGTCTGTGTGTTGGTCTGGAATGTGAGTAGGAGATGAAATACATTGGTGTAAAGAGGTGAGAATAGCAAAACATTTGTCTTCTGTACCAGTAACATTAGTGTGGGATTAGTGTGAAAGCTTGAGGAGTTGTGAACATTGAAGTCATCGAGGATAATGAATTTGAGAGGAGAGAGGAGAGAGGTGAGATAAATGTTCTCAATGCAAGAAAAGTTATAGTCAAAGAGTTACTGATGTTTTGAGGAGTTCAGGCAGTGTTAAAGAGAATAGATGTATTTGTGGGAATGGGGGAAGAAACCTTTGAGTTAGAGAAGTTGGACATCATTATTGCAGAAATACACATGAGAGAGGTAAGTCACAAGGAGAGTAGAGTCTACAAACAAGGTGCATTCCAGAAGTTTTGAGACTTTTTCGGGAGAGACATTAATTAATTTCAAAGATATACAAAACTCTAATCTCCTTCAAAGTAAAATCCTCTGACTTCAATGCACTTGTTATAATGCTCCAGCCACTTTGTGAAGGTCCCATGGAAGTCCTTCAAAGTGAAAGTATCCAGGACACTTTTCACAGCCTACTTCATCTTCAACTTGGAGAACAGCCAAAAGTCACAGGAAGCAAGGTGTAGACTGTAGGGTGGGTGAGGAACATGATGCCCATCTCTGTCAAGTATTGGTTACTGGGTTGGAATTGTGGACTGGTGCATTGTTTTGATGCAGGTGCTAAGGTCTTTTATGATGAAATCTCTTCCTGAGATCCCTCAAAAACCTCCACAAAGTACTCTTTGTCTGGCTAGAGGGAACCCAGTGGATGTAGATGATGTCCTTACTATCGAAAAAGAGCATCATCATAAGTTTTCCAGTAGACTATCTTTGCCTGGTTCTTGTGCCAGCAAAAAACAGATGCTCGGTTCATACAAGTTAATCCATAAGTAGTTTGGAGCATTTCATAAGTTTCTGTAGCATTTTTGCCCAGTTTAACAAAATGTTATTGCATAGCGAGCTTCCAGACTGTCCTCATGTCCCAACTGCATTCTGCAAAATAGTCAGCTGTGACAACCAGTGTTTCGTAAGGTGTGTTCAAAGTGCTGTTACAGCTGTCTCCTTCAGTTTGGCATAACAAAAATTGATAGGTCAGCTTATTAGATGTATAGTAATGATATACTAAAATTACAATAATCAAGGACAGTTATAACTAAGAAAGTATCAAAACTTCTGGAATGTACCTTGTATGTACAGCTGCTTTGTTGTGGAATGAAATTTGAAAAGAGTGTAATCTGGGTAATGGGGTTGGGTTGTAGAAAGGTATTGAAAAATTTGCATCATAGAGAGAATTGTGATGTGTGTTTGTGTGTAAGAGGTGATATGTGGAATTTAAATTGGATAAAAAAAGTGGAGGGAGAATTGATCAAGGGGGTCCAATTTTTGGCATTGAGAGAAATGTAGAGGGTGATGGAGTGTGGAAAGATCACAGAAATTCCTGGGCCAGAGGTCAGATTTAAATGCTTGCAACAGTATGAACTCCACTTAGATACCTAAAGGCCACATGGTGACATTAAACTGTGCAGCATGATGTGCCTGTTACTCCATCCATAAAAAAAAGTGGGAAGCTCTAGGCCCAGCAGAAGGTGCTATATGAGGAGGAACATTATCATCATCATCCTTTAACGTACGTTTTCCACACAAGCATGGGTTGGACTAACAGAATATGGAAATTAAAAACTGTGAGATCATAGCATTAGTAATAATGGCATCATCAAAAAAGATGTGGGTAACAATAATCCTTCTTTCATCTACAGATCCTATCATGTGGCCTTTAAAAGAGTTGACAAAAGGTTCACTTCTAGGACAAAAAGCATTACAGATAAGCTGTTACCTTGAAATATTCTTGTTGATGTAATTTTGTTAGTGACTATAACTCCAGTTCTTATTGATATCTCTTTTGAACCATGTTGTCATCCCCTTAATAGCATTGACTATATCATTTGGAACCTTAGCAAAATGTAGTGACTCTCTTATCTATGAGTGAGGAACATAATCAAACAAGTTCTTATAGTCTAGCCATACAGTCAGCAGGTTTTGATGATGCTGCTTTGCTACCTTAAAGAAGGTTGATAAGGAGCTGTTCATCACAGCCCAAGACTCCTTCCTTTCCTCTTGCCTACTCTTCAGTCACCTGATCTTGGAGGAATGCATTCAAACAAACTGTAAATAATTTATGCATAACATTCAAGTATGCTATGGGCCTGTAATTTTGGGCCATATGTTCCCCGTTTTTAGTCACTTGTGTTGTATGTGCAGTTTGGCACATCAATTTCAGTGTTCATTGTTCTTTTGAACAGTTTTTCATGGGTTTTCCTATAGAACATGTGCTTTCTGTACCAATAACACTCATCTCTCTCCCAGATGATTTTCTGGTTTGGTAGTTTTGCAGCAACTGTCAGGAGAGTTTAATGTGTGATTCTGATGTGGGGATGGGCAGCACATTTTTCTTGGTGATGGTTGCTTATTGTCATAGTTGTTTGACACTGAAGTTTGAATAGTTGGGGTATTTTAGATCTCAGTCATTCTACATCTTTTCCATATAACCAATCAAGGGATCTTTAACCTTTTTATAGAATTGCTAGAGATCTTGGTTTAATTCAAAGACTCACTGAAATTCCTCTTGATAGTTTTGTGACCTGCAATACCTGTCTACCTTCCTCTGGTTAAAAATGTTGCTGTTACTTTGAAGATTTTTGGAAATATAGCCATGCATGAACTTTTGCAATAGATATTGAGCTTCACTTCTGATGATCTATTGCAGTAGGATTGTGTAACTTCTCCAGGTGTATGTCTGATTATCAATCAGGGAATATATCTGAGAAGTTCTTTCCAACTCTCATGATGTTATTGGCTTCACATAAGCAAACTTGATATGATATTCAAGGTCATGATGTTAAGCCCCAGCCAGTTTGTTTTCATTTTTAAGTAGAGGCAGTCTACATCACTGTTGATGTGGAAATTCCTGGTATAGGTTAACAATTATCAGGTTTTAACATGAATAGCCCAGATTTCATCTAATGTCCATTCAAGTAGCTCAGATATTGGTATGAGTACTGTTACACTATTTATTGTATTCTAACATTTCTGAGAACCATATTTTTTTTTATTCCGGTGTAACATTTTCTTATTACATATTTATTGTTACAGATTCCAGCATAAGAGATATTTTCATCCATCCTTATGTACATGTAGCATTATACATCTAACATCAGAGAAACAGTCAAGTTATTGATAGTAATGTTGCTAGATGGCCTTGTAATTGTACCTTGTTTTACAACTCGGTCAGAACATTTATTCCATCATAGCATCTTTTGAAACTGCCATAACTAGGCAAAGGTTCTTTCTTCATATTATCCATATTCTTGGAATATATTTTCAGATTGTCCACAAAAAGCAATGTGTTAGGCTGATGTTTCTGTTTTCCTGTGGAGCCGTTTGCACAACATTCAGATTTCCTTAATGGAAGGTTAGAGGGTTTATTAAATGTATAAACAGCATCACAAAGAGACTATCCCCTTGAAATATATCTCTGCATATATATGTCCTGTCAGTGACACTAGAACCACTTCCTGCATTTAATTTCAGAGTAGTGGCCGAGGACAAAGTCCAGTTGTTTATAGCGTTGATTTTAGTATCTGGAACTTTAGTAAATCAAAAGAACTCTAGCGTTCATGAATGGGGAATAGATTCAAATGCATTCCAGCCTATCTCAAATCTCCAAACACCTTTATTCTTAGACCCTTTTTCAGCTGTGATGACTGTTATTATCACAGTGATCATGCATGCATACATGTATTTGAGCATGTGCATATGTTTGTATGTATGAAACAGAATTGATAAAATAACCAGATGTGTATTGAGGTTGATTCACTTGGATTTCATTTGTTTGTGTAAGAATTCATTATCAATTAGCTATTGCAACTAATATACAGGATTATCATAATGCTTTCTATAATGAACATTTTCCTAAGTTCTTGTCAAATATATATATAATAGGCGCAGCATGGCTGTGTGGTAAGAAGCTTGCTTCCCAACCACATGGTTCTGGGTTCAATCCC
>JAOPUL010005356.1:24994568-25011883 GCA_027564515.1 Octopus rubescens
GCATACTTATGAATTTGAAATTTAATGATTCATTATCATACTCAGTACAGATGTGCACCACAGATTCTTTACACCTCAACTCACCCCCATCCCACCCCACCACAAACACACTGGACACTTCCCCCAACTCTGCTCTAGACCTTTGTTTTTAACTAATGAAAACTACAGATGAACCATCATCATCAAGCAATCTACTCTAATAGGATTGTGTCTAACTTGCTGTGGTATCCTGTCTCAAGCTAGTTCTGATACAATTTTTGTAACTGTTCTTCCTCGTTGCTATACTGCATCAATTCAAATATCCAGTTGTAAAATGTGTATACAGATTTATTAAATATTCTTGAAGGAGATGTATGGAATCTTATAAGCAAAATAACTTAATAGATTTAACTAATTTGGACCAGTAAAAGGCCAAAAAGAAGTAATATTTCAGTATTTATATGTAACAGTTCACTGTTTCCATATTTCAGCAGAAGGTTTTATCACACTTAGGTCATCTATCTCCATTCTTATTTAGATATTTTCTGCTTAATAAACAATTAAAAAAGTAGTTAACTTGAAAACCTGATTACTAAAGTCAAAGGAATGGTTTTTCGATAAAAGTTTGCCACTAGCAATTTTCTAGTATATTTATTAAGGGAAAATTACTTCTACTTTCAAATGTTAATACTAAACAAAAAACAAAGCTAAAATTGACCCTCTGACATCAAAACATAGCTAATTCTAAGCACATGAGCTAAAAGCAGAACCTTAAGTATTTTTCAATGTATTAATCAATTCTAAATAATTCTCTATAATATGAAGCAATATTTTAAGTGATTAAAGACTAATTACAAACATGTAACAACTTACCTCTAAATTTCAAGGCAAAAGTAATCACTTCTTTTCCTTTGGAGTTTTCCACTGTTAAGGTATACGTACCAAAATCATTATCTTCGATGTCTTCTATTTTTAAACTAGTACAGCTTCCTTTGAAAGGAAACTCACTTGATACAAAATCAGTTGTTATAATTTTGTTTAGGTCAATTAATTCCTCGTTTTTCTGCCATTTTACACAAGATTTTGGATGTGAATAAAAACACTGTTTGAAAATTACAGATTCTCCATTTGAAACATTTATCATTTTAGGATCATTGAATATTGAACTGAAAATAGGTTTCACTGGGGGAAAAAATAATAAAATATTAAAAATTAAATATTTTCTGATAATAACAATAAATATTATAAATTTTAAATAAAAGATTATTCTTAAGTTTAAAAAAAAAAAGATGGAATAATAAAATGTAAACAATATAAATTGATAACAGAAATTTACTTACACACTTTCATTCTGATCCGAGTAGTATTTAAGGTTAAAACATTGACAACTATAAACATCTATACAAATTAGAATCCCTAATTCCTAAACAAATTCCAGCTCATCATCCCATTCAAATACAACCTCTACACAAAAAACACAGTACATAATCCCACAGATCCTCTAACATTGTATCATCAAATTCCATCTGCTCAAGTCACACAACTCCCTGTATTTCTCTAAATGTTATGTCACCAATCTGTAGTAATAATTATGTAAAATATCTGAATAACCTGCCAAATGCCAAACACAATTTTGATTTTTGTGTAACATCCTCTCAATTTCACATACCACTAAATCATGCAACTTAACAACCAGTGAGTGTTTACAAGAATGTGTTCTACTACCATACAAACAATAATGTAACACTTGAAGGCATTCCCTCACACATATGAGACTTCAATATCAAGATTCATAAAAGAGTAAACTATACATTTATACAATATAAGTTTTTATCTCTCTTAATTGCAATTACACAGACTCTTGCTAATTAGACAACCAGCAACTTTATCAGAGTCTTTTCCACCACTCTTTAACCAACCCAATAATATGGATATACGCATATTTGCTGCCTACATTGTATCCAATTTTAACTTTCTACACATAACAAACATTCAATCAGTTCCTATTTTTCAATTCTACCCATTACTCAAGATGTTTTTCAACTCTACTCATTACTCAAGATGTCACCTTTATAGCTGTTAAGTGCAAAAGGTTTTGATCACTTAAAACCAACAAGCCAACTTCACAGTTTCAAGTGATGTCTAAAAGCAGATAACATTGCTTGTTGATTATTTTTATAGATGTGATCAAAGATAAGAGGTTACTATGTAACATAAAAAGGAAGGTTTTTCAAAGGATCTGATTTTATATAACCTGTATCACTTTAGAGATTTTGAAATTTATGTAATTTAGAAAGTTATTACCACTATCTGATATTGTCCAAGATATCACCTTGAAATTATTATTTCAAATTGACTAATTCCTTACAAATTTTGAAATTTCTCTTTCTCAAAGATCACTTAATCCAGAATGAAGAAATATGCAATTATGTGTATTATCTCCAATAAAGACTCCAATGCTACTCAGAAACAGCCTATTGGTTTCACAGTCAATATTTCTAAGATTATACTGATAATCTTGATTCATCATTTCCTACATTACTTTAAATCTCAATACCTTTGAAGTGGTCTCCAGTAAAAGATATATACAAGTAGATTGCCTAGAAATCATCCCCTTTATGTTACAAAGTGGCCTTCATGAATCAGGATATAGACATTGCTTTGCCTTCAAAAACTGATAAAAATAACATGATATAGAATTAAAATTAGAACACCCATATTACTACACTTTAAAAATAAATCTTGTATTTGCCAAAAATGTATATCTCCAAATGTATATCTTTTTAATTTGGAATAAAAATAAATATTTGACATCCTTGCCTAATAAGTTAATTTAGGATACATTCTTTATGCAGATATACAATAGACAGTTGAAATAAATAATAAGAAATTAAATAATAAGAAAACTCAACACTACATAAAATAAATGCTTTCAATTTACTTGAAAAAGAGCTTCAGTTTTGTATTTTTTTAAATTGATGATATTGAGTTTATTAAAACTACAATTCTTATGTATTTACATATCAAACCATTGCAGAAAATTATAGTTAAAAATTATCAATATTTTTATATACATAAAAAGAAGTCCAACAATGTGATAAAATAGACCAAATAACTGAAGAATTCTACCATTTTAAAAATAACAATAAAAATTGTAAATATATTCTAAAAATTAAATTGTGGCTTAGTAAAATACTTACCTGAAATTTCGTAGTTCGCTGATTTACTCACATGAAATTCTTTATTGCTTACATGACACTCCCATGTACCAGTATTATTGAAAGAAGGATTGTTTATAGATAATATGTTTTTATGATAAATATTCTTAAGGGCATTTCCCCATTTTTGCTCCAGTTTGTATTCATAAGTTACAGGATTACCATCAAATGCAGTGCAATTTATTATTGTTGCTTTATTTTTTTCCTTTATATGAATGTCTACATTAGGAGGATCTTTGAAAAAAAGACAGAAAACACAAGCTGACCTTAGAAAATAAGATCAAAGATAATATATAATTTTATACCCAAACATATCTTAAATAATTTCATAAATAACAGAATTATAGTAATACATGAATGTGTCCTGTAACACTTCAGATCCTGGTACTATCATTGAATATTTTTTTTCTTGTGCAGGGTATCATAGCAAGACCCAATGAAATATTTTATTCATTCCAAATCCATAATCTTGGGACAATTTAACAGGAAAATAACTTAGTGATGAACTTTCCCCCATATGGTACTCTTGATTTTATTTGATAACTGATACAGAATTTTTGTGACTTTCCAGACAGTTCTTTGCTGTAAGGTAGAGCCACTAATGATTTGGGGTTTCACTGAATACATGTAAGAGAATACATGTTATTTATTCCTGAAAAATATATTCAAATGACAGTATTCATAGTTGAAAAATACTTCAATCGAGTAGACACTTTTTTCTTGATGATGTAAGCTGTCTCCACTACCAATATCAGTAATGGGACATTGAATAAAGCTCTGAAGAATGTAGCAATAAAACTTGTAGTTTAGCATATAACAGCTTTATTTTCTAAGAGACCAGGAAGAGTATTTACAAAAGAGAAGTAAAACAACAGCAAGTGGACTCTACCTCTCACCACTCTTATAATGATAAAAAAATGAAAATATTTACAATACAAATTGAAAAGTAGTTAGCAAATGAGCTGAGAAATGTAAAGTTGAGAGAACTCTTTAATGCAGTCTTGTTGAGGACATAACATCCTCTCTAGTGTTGGTGCCATGATAAAATGCACCCAATACATTCTATAAGTGTTGGTGTATGAAAGGCGACAGAGTTAAGAGAACTCTAGTTTGGTCTAGCCAAAGATATGACAACTGTTGGTGCCACGATAAAAAAGCACCCAGGGCCAGGGCCAAATTTATAAATGAGAAGAGACAGCATAGTGTCAAGAGGAGCCTTTAATCTTCTCTAACCAAGGACATAACAGCAACAGCTGCTGTTGCCATTACTGCCACCACCACCATCCTCATCATTCTTGCTACATCCTTCAGAGCTATCTATTTAAGAGTTCCATTACTGGTATTCACAATAGCAATTTCTTTCTGTTTTTGGTATAATTTACCTTTATTTGGAAGTTAGCTATTCTTATATAGTCATTTTTTATCATATTAACTGGTGACGTTTTTATGTATTATTGTGTATTAATTCATAAAAGTATTGATCTTCTAGTTAACTACTTAAAGAAACTAGGCACATTAAAGTTGGTCACTTGACAGAGCATAATGGGATGAACGTTTTATTTTGGGATGCCATAAAATGTACACTATTTTTGAAAAATGAGAGTTCAGTCTGTAAGAAGGGAAATAATTTTGACATTACTACAATTGCTTTACCTAAGCCAGCAGGAAAGAATATGATGCTGATGTCATCTGAAAGACTTCTGACAACATTCCTTTTCTTAAAATATGGTTTGATTTAGAATGAATAACTTGTCTCAGCATATTTTTGCTTTATCAAGTTAGCTGATATTTTTTCAACATTCTCCAGTTTCCTGTTGTAAGGAGTATCAGATGATGATGGACTGGGACAAGAGACAAGATGCTGAGCTGGAACAAATCCATCTAACAAATGCCAGCATGGAAAAAAATAGGTATAAAATAATGGTGATATTAATGATGATGATGATGATGATGATGATGAAAGATGAGTAAGTCCTGATAGCATGTACCATTCTTTCACAAATTATGTTAGGCACTTATGCAGTCATGAGCAGACATAGATACCCTCTCAGCTCACCCACCCTTCACCCAGTAGATCACGAAAGATGTGACAGCTGAAGAGAGAGAAGGCCGCACCAGTAGTCAGCTGGTACTCACTTTCACCTTAGTAGACTAAAGCAATGTGAAATGATGTGCTTTGCACAAGTACACAATTGATCTGAGAATTTATGCAAAGAAAATAAAAGATTCTGGAAGGTGTTAAAATTTTATGATATTTGAACCAGGTTGAGTGAACAAGGTGTTGGCTTACTGGTCAAAGTTAATGATGCATTTTTTATTGGTGTTGTGTTGTTTCAGTTGTTAGTCCACCAAGCTGTAAATAGGTACCATGAATCCAAGCAACAGGAAACACATTGTAATTAACAAGAATTTTCTAGTGCTTCAATAATCTAATAGGTTACAAGACTTCACATTTGTATGTTTAACAATAAGATTCACAGAGTGATAAGCAATGGTAATGGAATTAGACAGGATATTTATAGGAGTTAGTGATGATGATGATGATGATGGTGATGATGATGATGATGATGATGATGATGGCGGTGGTGGGAGTGACATAAATGATGGCAGAGATGGAGGAGGAGGAGGAGGAGGAGGAATAGTAGTATATTCTTAACATACATTTCAACAGGATATTAATTTTCTTTCTAGATGTCAAATTTCCATGCTTTGTGCTCTTTGCATTGGCAACACAGAAAATATCAGTGATATTTCTACGAGTAAAAGTTAATGGGAAGTTTGAAGGAAAACTTTCATTTCCACACTCCAACCTCACTTCTGGGATAGGGTTTCCTTTTGCAGAACAGGCTAAATTGGCTGCTTGATTTTCAATAAATGTCATATTCTCTGGTGTAGTAATATCAGGTACATCTATAAAAATAAATAGATATATAAAATTTTTAAATCACACATAGAAAATATTTGAGAAACTATGAAACATTTTATCATTTATTATGAAATTTGTTTAATTCTTTCAATCCTAACACTCAGCAAAGTGTACAGTCCCCAAAGTGTACAGCAAAGTGTACACTGGCTGCCAGAATGAAAATAACTGATGAAAAAACTTCTTAAGACTGACTTGCAGCTAAATAACAACAATTATTAAACATTAAGTTATGATTACTACAAGCCATAAATATTTTCTGTATATAGCTGAATCTCCTGGTGAATGAGGCAATCTCACAAACTCAAGCATTTCTGAAAATGAAACATGTTTTAAGTCATATACATATCAAGACAACATACTTCTCACAACAGGCATGTGCCACCAGAGCTAGAATTCTAATTATATAATGCAAACAATACACTGAGCCCAAAATATAATCAACATGCCATGTATTTTATCTCTAGATATCATATATCCAATTATAGACCGCTCCTAAGCATTCTATCAATAGTCTATATACAAAAGACCTACTGAAGTAAATTCAACTGGAGCTATTCAATAATAATGACAAACACACTTATTAACATATTCTTACATACACTATATATGAAAAAATAAGATTGTCATAGCTGGAATAGTTTCAGTCACAAGTCTGCTTGCTTAGGGCTGACATTTGGATAAATAACATTTATACAGGAACTGTATAATAAAAATGAGTGTGACATTAAACTGCATCTGGTGGTGAGACTTCAGTTTGGGAGTTCTGTTGTTGTGGAGAGCATGGAATCACCCCTTAATTACCATTATTTCCAGGTTTGTTCTGATCCAGAACAGTAGAACCTGTTAGGGTCCCATCTGTGGGTTAAATATATTTTTGTAAGAGTAGATTGAGCTCCTTAACTGTGGTGAAAGCAATTAATCTAGGAGAAGGAAAACTCCAAAATTAATACCCTCTTCCAACATACCCTAAGCCAGCACAGAAGCATATGGTTGATCAAACTCACAAGAGGTATGTCCAATAACATAGATTCATACTATGGAGGCAACTATCTCATATTAGTGTGCATTCTGCCACAGGCAGAGATACAACACTTCATATAATAAAACAAGAGCTACTTTCAGTAGAAAATGTATGACTGTAAGCATTCACAAAGATTGAAACAAACTTCAGTTCTATCAAGGTGAACAGAAATATTGTTTACCATTGATTAAACAGTATTCCTATTTAGCTTGATAGAGCTGAACTGAAATATTGAAAGTGAATTTGCAATATAAATTGTGACTTTTTCAAAAATTTGGCTGTAGTGAATATATTAGTGCAATTTATGAACAGATCTTTTTCTTGAAAGTGTGAGGAGTAGTTTGTGTATGAAATTATTTCCAAAAAGCTAATGTTTAGCCAATGCAAAAAAAAAAGATATATTATAAATAAAATGCCATGATGAAAACTGAATGAAGAAAAGAAGAAAGTGTAATATGAGAGCTGCACTTACATAAATGCTTCTTTTGCTTTGGTTATGTGTACCTTTCATGTAATTTCAATAATAAAGAGGT
Organism: Octopus rubescens; assembly: GCA_027564515.1. NCBI lineage: Eukaryota > Metazoa > Mollusca > Cephalopoda > Octopoda > Octopodidae > Octopus > Octopus rubescens. Next base: position 25,002,246 of record JAOPUL010005356.1, read on the forward strand.
TATATTTTTATATACTGTCGAGCAGTGTATTCCAGGTTGTGGCAAGTGGTTGACTAGAGTGTTGCAATCAGTTTCATGCTGACTGTTGCACTTAGGTAGTGTTGATGACTCTTCAGACATGCTGGCTGGAAGTACATAGCTTCTTTTGTGCTTGAGGTGAACGGGTTGGCTTAGTGGTGGTGGTGAGGAAATTATGTGAAACATGGTGTGGGGTATTATATCCTTTTTCAGGTTGTTTCCCATGGATTGATGTTAGTCATGGAATGGTCAACGCAACACAAAAGTGGTAGTCTACAAAGCAGAGTAGTGTCGACCAATGCCAATGGAGCGATACGCATACAGAAATATGTTTGGGCAACAAAGGGACCTTTTAAGGCCAAGCTGAATAACCCCAGATCCTCTTTTAGAATCCAGGAAATTTTGAACCAGATATATATGGTGATTAAAAGGGGAAGCAATGCTGTAACATTCTGAGCCATACCATATCTAAATGGAAGTAGAAAACGCAAACTCTGCTTGGTGGATAGGAGAATCAGACTAAAAAGTTCACACTATCTGAGCATGTTCCTAAACTCAAACAAGCAAAATATCTGGATGCTGCCCCCATGTACACACAAATTCATTTTAACACTGTGGTCATATCCATTTTTTTAAAATTGAGAATGATATATACTCATACACGCAGCTTACACACTTCACATGGCTAACACCAATCCATGGGAAGTGACCCTTCATTCCCCTTGAAAAGCAATATAATGTTTTTTACTGTTTTGTCTATTTCTTTTTACTAGTACTGAAATGATGTACCTCCAGAAAGATGGAGGTTGTGCACTTTTGACCACTGTATCTGAAGAGTCATCAGTGTTGCCTGGGTACAATGATTGGTATGAGGTTGATAGTAGCATTCTGACCAGATGTATGCTGTGACCAGTAATGTATTGCTCAACAATATTTGGAGGGGAACTTTCTAGTTACAATCCCATGGTCACTTATGACTGAAGGGAATCTTTATATGTATATACACATGGTATGAAATTCAATAAGTAATAGAGCACCTGGTCAGTAAGTTATCTAGGATTTCCTAGCAGGAAAAATTACATTTATTTTGCCATTTCTCAAACTGGTGATGTCAACATGGTGGGTTAGCAATTCTGTATGAGTTAAGTGATGTTTAAATGAACACATGTGGTTTGAAAGCACATGAGCTCATTTAAATATCACTTGAGAAATGATGAAATAAATTTAATATTCACATGGTTTTTGTGTGGTTTTTATTAATAGTAAATGTGTGTATAGGACACATAGCCTAGTGGTTAGGTTGTTGCACTCGCAATCACGAGATCGTAGTTTCAATTCCTAGCCCAGGTGGTGTGTTGTGTTCTTGAGCAAAATACTTCATCTCACATTGCTCAAAGATACATGGTTGCTCAAAAACACAAAGACCTTCCCTGGTGAAGAATGTACCCCTCGCCATAGGTTAGTCATTAGCGACTTCAGACTACAGGCTCTAAGGATTTCAAGAAGCAGACCAGTCTGGAAAAGAAAGATTTGGAAGCTTAAGGATCCTTTGAATAGTCAGAGATTTAGAGACGTCCTAACTGAAGCATTTAATAAGAAGGAGGAGGAGTTAGAGACATATAACATAGAGGATAACTGGAAGTTCATACGAGACAACTTACTGAGAGCCACAGACCAAATCTGTGGCTGGAGCAAAGTCCCAACCAGACCTAGGGTGACATGGTGGTGGAACAGTGTAGTAGACAGGGCAATTAGAGCAAAGAAACAGGCCTTGAAGGACTGGTATAGTGGTGATAGCAGAGAATTATATCAGGTAGCTAAAAGGGGAGCTAGGAGGCAGGTGATAAGTAGAAAAGAAGTTTGCTAATGTTCTGAGGTGTGAGGATGAGCGGTTTGAGGTGTTTCAGTTTGCAAGACAGTGTGTTAGAGAAAATTGTGATGTTGTAGGAGAGAAGTGCGTTCACTTGCAGTTAGTGACTGTGCAAAGAAAGAGGCTTGGAAATGCCACTATGAAAGGTGCTAAATGTAGAGAACACATGGGAGGAGAGTCTGCCTAATGTGGACCTAACCAAAGGACCAGCAATCCGAATCAACAGTAGCTTTGTAGATAAAGCTATGAAGGATATGAAGACAGGCAAAGCCCCTGGCCCATCAGGAATCACTGCTGAGATGCTTAAAATATCTGGCAGAGTGGGATATTGTCTAGTCACCTATATAGTTAATCAGGTTGTCCATGTGGGAGTCATACCCAATGACTGGTGTAGCAGCATTATAGTCAACTGCTACAAAGGTGAAGGTGATGCCTTAGACAGAAATAATTACAGAGGTATCAAATTGTTGGACTAGGTAATGAAAGTTACAGAGAAGGTCATAACTCAACTAATTGGGAAGAGAGTTAGTCTAGATAAGATGCAGTTTGGTTTTGTGTCAGAGACAAGCACTACTGACATTATATTCCTGGTAAAGCAGGTGCAGGCAAAGTACTTAGCCAAAAATAAACCTTTATACCTGGCTTTTGTTGACATGGAGAAAGCCTTTGACAGGGGTCCCACTCCTTTATCTGGTGGTCAATGCAGAAGCTAGGCATAGAGGAGTGGTTAGTGAGAGCCATACAAGTCATGTACAGGGATGCTGTTAGTAAGGTGAAAGTTGGCAATGAGTATAACAATGAATTCAGTGTACAGGTAGGAGTTCACCAGGGATCGGTTCTCAGCCCCTTCTTGTTCATCATAATCCTCCAGGCCATTACAGATGAATTTAAGATGGGCTGCCCTTGGAGCTCCTCTGGGTAGATGATGTTGTTTTTATAGTTGAATCACTACCAGAACTAGGTCAGGAATCAAAAGGGCCTTAGAGTTAATTTAGCAAAGACCTAGTAAGTAGGAAAACAGACAAGTCACAAATCCCTTTGGGGAGATGGCCCTGCTCGATATGTAGAAAATCTGTAGGTAGAAACTCCGTAAGGTGTACCCAGTGCAAGCTATGGACACATAAGAGGTGCAGCAGTATCAGACGAAGGCTAACAGAGAAAGTAGTTTTTGTGTGTTGCAGATGTGTAGGCACAATAAACACTAGGAATGTACAAAGAATAGACTTCGGCAAATGCCTAGGGGGATACTTAGAAATAGTAGATAGCTTCCATTGCCTAGGTGACCAAATCAGCAGCAGAGGAGGATGCACTGAGAACATAGCTGCTAGAATAAGAATGGGCTGGGCAACGTTCAGAGAGCTGCTACCGTTGTTGGTAACAAAGGGCCTCTCCCTGAGAGTGAAAAGTAGATTGTATGATGCCTGTGTGCAAACAGCCATGCTACATGGCAGTGAAAAATAGACTGTGACTGCAGAGGACATGTGAAGGCTTGAAAGAAATGAATCTAGTATGCTCCACTGGATATGCAATGTCAGTGTGTACATATGACAGTGTGAGTGTCTTAAGAGAAAAATTGGGTATAAGAGGTATCAGATGTATTGTGCAAGAGAGAAGGTTGTGCTAGTATGGCCATGTGATGTGTATATATGATGACAGCTGTGTAAAGAAGTGCCAATCTCTAACTGTGGAGGGAACCTGTGGAAGAGTAGACCCAGGTAGACGTGGGATGAGCTGGTGAAATATGATCTTTGGATGTTGAGTCTCATGGAGGCAATGACAAGGGACTGAGACTGTTGGCGATTTGCTGTGCTTGAGAAGACATGTCAAGCTTAGTGAAATCATAGTCATGACCAGTGCCGGTGACACATAAAAGGCATCAGTGTCGGTGACACATAAAAGGCACCAGTGCCGGTGACATGTAAAAGGCACCCGTGCCAGTGACACTTAAAAGGCACCTGTGCCAGAAACACATATGAGGCACCCATGCTAGTGACACATAAAAGGAACCCAGTACACTCTGTGGAGTTGTTGGAGTTAGGAAGGGCATAAAAATGGAAGTCGTAGAAACCAAGCCAAAACAGACTGGAGCCTCATGCAGTTCTCTGGCTTACCAGTTCTAGTCAAACCATCTGACCCATGCCAGCATGGAAAACAGATGCTAAATGATGATGATATACATATGTATATGTGCATACAGGTGCAGGTGTGGCTGTGTAGTAAGAACTTTGCTTTACAACCACATGGCTCTGGGTTCAGTCTGTGTGCAACCTTGGGCAAGTGTTCTCTCCTATAGCCTTAGGCCAACCAAAGCCTTGTTACTAGATTTGGTTGACCGAAACTGAAAGAAGCCAATCGTATATGTGTGTGTGTGTGTGTGTGTGTGTGTGTGTGTGTGTGTGTGTTCATGTGTGTGTATGTGTGTGTGTGTGTGTGTGTGTGTTCCCCACCACTGCTTGACAACCAGTCTTGGTGTGTTTACATCCCTGTAACTTAGTGGTTCGGCAAATGAGTACCAGGCTTCAAAAAAAAGGTACTGGGGTTGTTGATTCATTTGACTAAAAATTCTTCAAGGCAGTCCCTAACATGACTGAAACAAGTAAAAGATAAAAGATATTATATATTCTATATATATATATATATATATTATATGAATATATATCATACACACACACACACACACACACACACACACACATATATATATATACACACACACATGTATACATATAATCATCATCATCATCATCCTTTAACGTTCGTTTTCCATGCTGGCATAGGTTGGACGGTTTGACTAGAGCTGGCAAGCCTGGGAAGGGCTGTACCAGGTTCTAGTCTGATTTGGCTTGGTTTCTACAGCTGAATGCCCTTCCTAATGCCAATCACATTACAGTGTGTGCTGGGTGCTTTTAACGTGCCACCAGCACCTGATTCTCATGGACATATGGACCAGTGATGGAACTCTCAATGCAGCCACTTCTTAGCAAACTGGACTCTCGATGCGGCCGCTACCTAGCAAGCTGAACTCTTGATGCGGCCGCTTCCTAGCAAGCTGAACTCTCGATGCAGCCGCTTCTTAGGTGCTGAGCTCTTGATGCAGCCACTTCTTAGCAAGCAGAACTCTCGATGCGGCTGCTTCTTAGCAACTGAACTCTCGATGCAGCCGCTTCTTAGCAAGCTGAACTCTCGATGCAGCCACTTACATATATATATATATATATATATATACACACATACACCATATATATACACACACACACAGTGTTTTGGGGCTAAATTTGATGACTTTTTATGTCACTTTTTTTTCAGGAAGAGCTTGAGTCAACAGAATTGGAGAGCATAAAGATTAACCTTATCGCACAGTGTTCCCAGCATAAACGAAATCTCTGACCGAGATTCCCAATAAAATAGTAATGAACAACACATATAGAAAAAGAAAAGAAAATACTAACAATAGACAACTGATCACATTGCAGCTTTTTAGTCAAGTGTGTTTATGACTCATTGTTAATGATGTCCCCCATAGCTGTTGTTTACTTTTATTTTTAATTGAAAAAGAAAACTATTCCGCGGTGAAATAAGCGTGTGATGAATCCAGCATTTTGTCTGATAAACGAGCAAGGCCTACACTATATAGTAGTTAAGAGATAGGTTTATTATTGTTATTCTCTTCAAAATTTATTTTTTTTATTTTGTGTTTCTGTCCATTAGTTTGCCTGCAATGAACAAATACGGTAGCTGAGGGAAAAATTCTCCTGAATTTTTGGTGATTCTGTCCATTAGTTTACCTGCAATCATTACATTTGAGCTGTATATGCAACTATTTATTTATTTATTTTTTTTTTGCTCAGGAGCTCAGGAGCCCAGGTGGAGGGTAAAGTTAAACTCAGAGTACCAGGTCTGAGAGGGTTAAAGTTGTAGTTGACAAAAAGTTAGCTGACATGGAGGACTGGAAGCCATCTGAATATCAGAAAAGAGTTACCTGTATCATGATGATTCACACCAGGTATTAAAATGCCAACATCATGTTTACTGCTCAATGCACTGTGAATACTGTAAAGGCTGTAAGACATGATATGGACAGCTGCAACGGAGACTATGAAGACATGGCTATCAGGAAGGGACATGGCAGATGTCCTGACTGCATCCACACACCGGAATTCATCCCCACATCTTTGAACAGGGCCTTAAGCACAATTCAGATGGGTATTTGAAGTTGCTAGAGACTGTGGTCAAACCCTGGCTGAAGAGGGTTGCTGCTGGAAGACCATATATATGGTGTTGGGATTCAGCTCCAGAAAGAGATAGAAGTGGTTGTCAGAGAATTTCTATGACTTCACCAGCCTCAAGACACCAACTGCTCTGCCTGCAATACCGACTTCCCGTACCATCCACATTTACAGTGTGTGCTGGGTGCTTTTAACATGCCATCGACACCGTCTTTCGATGCTCGCTTACCATACCATCCGGACTTTTGATACTCGGGGCGTTGCCTCGCTTCCGTATGACATTTGAGTGAGACAGTCGTATTTCGCCTCGTACAACTTACTTCCCGAAAAACAGACCAGAGACATTTGAGAATCGTATTTTGCCTTGTACAAACATAAATTCAAAGCGCCCACAATCAATAATAAAAAACTAGAGTCAGTAATATAAGCCAGAAAATTTTTTAAATTCTGTCCAGCAAAAAAATATTTGACCAAGTAGCACCATTCAACAATGAAGCCCTAACATGAAGTGGATTGAAAGATATACAGCAATATATACTTAAGGTACTACAAATAAACAGAAGATAGAATAAGAAACATTATTAGGTTCAACCTATGCTTCAGCCTTAAATGTATCAACAACTGTAGGATTCACCTTCCTAGCACTAATTAACAATAATTTCCACACAGACCACAAATATCACAAACTGTTCAACATAAACAATGCATAAATTAGTGATAGATAGTTGGCAATGGCACTCCATCGGTTACAACGATGAGTGTTTCAGTTGATCCGATCAACGGAACGGTCTGCTCGTGAAATTAATGTGCAAATGGCTGAGCACTCCACAGACACACATACCCTTAACGTAGTTCTCAGGGAGATTCAGCGTGACACAGAATGTGACAAGGCTGGCCCATTGAAATACAGGTACTACTTATTTTTGCCAGCTGAGTGGACTGGAGCAACGTGAAATAATAAGTGTCTTGCCCAAGGACACAATCCGCCCCTGGGAATCGAACTGATGACCTTATGATTGTGAGCCAAATACTGTAACCACTAAGCCACATGCTTTCACAAAGTTAGCTACAGCTGTACAAAGTCATAAGACTTGCCATGCATGCAACCACTAAATAGCAGGAATACCAATGAATACACATCATATAGCCAATAACCTATGTAATTTTACCAGAATAAGAAAATTCTTATTACATGGAAATTGCCAGAAAATAAACATAGGCAGTGCCCCAGCATGGCCTCAGTCTGATGACTGAAACAAGTAAAAAAGGTAAAAAAAAAAGATAGTCTACTAAGCAATAAGATGGATAAAAAAAAACTACATTGGTGCTACAGGTTGAACCTTCAAAGGTAAATACATACAATGCTCAAATACATTTTGGAATATACACAAAAGAAACACAACATGCCTGTCCAAACACATCTGACAGTTAAAAGAAAACAATTATAAATATAAAATGAGAAATAACAGACTGTGTCCCCTTGTACATAAATGGTTCCAGAATCTGCCTCCTGTACACCACAGAAAAATATCACATAATCACACAAAACACATGTTCACTAAATAAAGGGAATGAAATCATAACACACTTAGACACAGATGTATATTTATCAAAAAAATGGTCTGAAATCATAGTGGGTAAGACAACCACCAACTGCCCCATTACCAATGCACAAATGCAAAAGAAGAAAATTTCACCAACAAAAAAAAACAATCAAACAACAAAAGCTGACTAAATTAAACACACATATATACGCAAAGATAAACGGAAGACAAATCTTTGCCAGAGAGCTGCACCAGACTCTACTCCATTTTGGCTTGGTTTCTACGGCTGGATGCCCATCCTAACACCAACTACTCCAGAGAGTGTACTGGGTGCCTTTAACGGCATGAGTGTTTTTAATGTGTCACCGGCATGGGTGTTTTTAACATGTCACTGTCACTGGTGTTTTTAATGTGTCACTGGCACTACAAAATAATATTACATATGTAAAATAATATATACATAGAAGAATGTATTGCTTCCTACCAACAAGAAGACCTAATGATTGTGGCATTGTAATGCTATAAAAAGTTTATTACAAAGAAGAAATTTTCTTAAAATACCTTATTCCTTTTCTTTTTCTTTATATAACAGCTAATTTATCACAGAACAACCAATGTAACAGTGTTTTTGCTCATTCTGCCAAATAATCAAAATCTTACTCCAAAATCTTATAGTTCAGACTTTTGAGACACTTCATATTATTTCTAGGGCTGAACTTTATTGAAAATTTATTACAGATTATTAAATCAAAGTTGAATGTAATAACTTAATTTAAAAACAATAAATTTTTGTTTGCACTAATTTGGGAAGACTTATACAAACTAGAGCCTGCATTACTGAAAAAGCTTACAAACAGTAGGATTAATAGGATTAAAATCAAGATAATCACACCAGACACATTGATTATTAAATTTTGGTTGAGCAAACATAGATTAATTTTATTTTTAAATCAGAATATAATATATTTTTATTCACAAAAACAAACATTTTTCCAAAGAAAAATTAAGTATTTCACAAGTGTTCTATTATATAAAATCATAAGAATAGTTGTTTGTTTATGTTTAATTATTTTTATAGATGATTAGGTATTTGTTACAACATATATTTATCACTACATATAGATCATAACCTTATATATTGCATGAAGAAAATTATGTAATGCATGAGGGCATTGAATTAATTCTACTTAAAAATGTATTTTTAGCTTGCTCTTAAAATTAATTTTAGTGCTGTAACCCCTAGACAAAACATGTGAATTAAATAAGAAAAAGATTAAAATTTTGACCAAGATATATCTTATCATTATATATATTCACTGTTATTATATGGCAGTGAAGCATGGACACTGACAAAGAAATTACCAAATGGGTTAGATGGATGATACACAAAGATTCTACAAATGGCCCTAAATGTGAAATGACAAACAAATGCCTTTATGGAGACCTGCCGAAAGTTGGTGAGAAGATCAAGCAAAGACAGCTGCAACTATCTGGTCATTGTGTGCACCACCCTGAACTAGAAGCATCCAAATTAGTCTTGTGGAAACAACTTCATGGTGATGTAAGAAGAGGAAAATGTCATCACACTTACATCGACAACTTGATTGCAGACACTGGCCTGGAATGTATCCAGGACCAAGAACTGTGGCGGATGACCTTGTTGCTGCGGTTCAGGTTGAAACTCGGCCATAATAATAATAATCGACTTACCCTCTTCTCTTAAGATTGCTGGCCTTGTGCTAAAATGTGAAATAATTACTGTTGTTATTATTATTGGTTTAATCAGGGCGGCGAGCTGGTAGAATCGTTTAGCGCGCCGGGAAAAATGTTTAGCGACATTTCTTCCGGCTTTAACGTTCTGAGTTCAAATTCCACCGGAGTCGACTTTGCCTTTCATCCTTCCGGGGTCGATAAAATAAGTACCAGTTTAACACTGGGGTTGATGTAATTGACTAAACCCCTCCCCCAAAATGGCTGGCC
>JAOPUL010005356.1:25081341-25099794 GCA_027564515.1 Octopus rubescens
ACTCGAGTCTGGCACATGCGCAGTCAGCTCCGTCGGTTAGGGTTGCGGCCCTTTGTCAATCTAACAATAGAACGTAAAATTTTGGCAGATCGGAGTATTTGACTTCTATTTTTAGCAATACCGGCTCCCTCTAGGACCCCTTAATTAACTCATGATGATTTCAATTCCTTCTTGGTAAATGTATTGCGATCTGTAAGCTATATTGCTCTCATTATAATTATATATATATATATATAAGAATGATATTTAACCATGGTGCCACATGCATCCCCCCTCTCTCTCTCTCTCTCTCTCTCTCTCTCTCTACTTCTCTCACTCCCCTTGGCCCAACCTCTCTTTCACCATTCATTGCAACCGCTAATATAATTCATTTTATGGAATCCTTTTGTGGAATAATCCTTATTGGCTTATTCGCATGCAAAAACACGCAGTAGCGATTAAATATTGTTATAATGGTCAATATTTTAAATTCTTCGAAAATGCCCATGCTCGCGCTAGCTTTGATGCTGACCACGATATGAAAAACGCTGAGAAGAATATAGTAGAAATATGTCTGGAATGTACAAAAAATAAATATCAATAAAAGTATTAATGATACCATTGTTACTAGTTGATTTGATTCTGACAAATCTGTTTGAAATAAACTCTTATACTGTTAAATAAACTTTCACATTGGTGCAAAAACTTCTCAAAAATGTGTCCTTGCCAATATCTTTGTCAATTATATTTTGTTTTCTTTCTTTTGCTATCTATCCTGCATGATTATATCATTTGAACAATGCGTTATATTGCAGTTAAATAAACAAATTACTGTTAGTTGTATATTCGAGCAATATACATCATTTTACTGACCTAAATTCATCTGACTGCTCATAATTCAATTATGAGAAGCATCACATTACTGAAAAACCCTCTCATAAAACATCATGAACAGTTTAATTGTTGCTATTAACAACAAATGCAAAGTAATTGTCTTATTAATTGATCTTTCTGTTGATTTTCCCACCACTACTAACCATAATTGTTTATAATTTAAATACAGAACGTTTTTTTCCTCTTTCACGGGCTGGACAAATGATGTTACACAGTATGTACAGATGAAGGTTAGAAATAAATACATAATCATAGATCACTCAGAACTGGATATTTTGAAAATGTGGAAGAATTAAAAAACTGAGGAGGAAATAATAAGTCTAGGGGGAGTGAAAATATTCCATGAAATTAGAATGAAAAATATCAATAAAAAAAAGTAGCAGCAGAGAATGAGGATTTCTTCCGCTGGCACAAGACTGCTGTAAATGTGTAATGGCAAAGATAGAGTCGATAGAATTCACCAAGGTAGCCATGACTGGTACTTATTTTATCAGCTCCGAGCTATTAAATACAAAGTTAACCCAAGTAGATTTCAAATTAGAACGTACAAACAAAATGATATTGATTTCAATTTTTGACACAAGGCCATCAAGTCCGGGGGAGGGGTAAGTGGGTTGCATCGACCAAAGTGCGCAACTGATGCTTATTTTATCGACCCCGAAAGGATAAAAGGCAAAGTCGACCTCGGCGGAATTTGAACTCAGAACGTAAAGACGGACGAAATGCCACTAAGCATTTTGCCCGGTGTGCTAACGAATTTGCCAGCTCGCCACAAGAGACAAAATATATTACAGATTTAGCTTGATACTATATTAATTTTACCATTTCAATATTCTTGGAACATTTTTTATATCAAATTTAGTTAATTTGCAATTCTGAGTGATCTATGATTATGTATAACGTCTTTGTTGTTGTATCATGTAGAATGCCCAAGATCCCTGTCGTAAACATTCACTTAATATTAAATGTTCGAACGATTTTATAGCAAAACTCATGGACGAAATTCATCGATGTGTGTAAGATTTAATTCATAACTTGTAACTTTTGTATTATTTTAATTTATATTCTACATAATATAGGTGACAGCCGTGTCTAATTTTAAGAGGTAATTGAAATATTCACATTTAGTTTCTTTACTCCTACGTTTCACTATGAAGATCCTTTTCTTATATGTCTATAATTATATGTACTGCATTTTCAATTGTTTTAAGAGTTTAGATAATTTCTTTTGTCATAAATACCTCCTATCTAATATTCCATATCTGCTGGCGATAGTTAACTGATTTGTCGATACCCAGTGGGTAATATATCTTTATGTACTGATATTTTAATGTTATTCCTTTCTAATTAATGTTGAGTTATTGCATAGGATTCTGTTTTATTTCTCTTACTAATTATATCTTTATAGCATCATATAAGACAGTGTTGATATAACCGAATAAATCCTTTTCAGCTCTTCTCAAAACAAATTCGTAAAATATGAGCGCTGTGGTTGAAAAGTGTGCTTTGGCTTCTATTCTCCTTATTTTCTAAAAAGGCAAACGAATCCTATTTTTTAATGCAACATTAAAAATGGGATTCGTTTGCCTTTTTAGAAAATATATAAATCACAGTAGTCTTAACTTCAACACTAGGCTTCTGACGAATATTGTACTAAAAGTTGATGTGTTCATACACTTCACTTATATTGCTTAATGCTTATGGTAAAATTATGAACCTTATATCCTCCATTTGTACTTAAATTCTCATGCTCATTCATGAACGAATTCAACCGCATCTAGTTTTAAGTACATACTACTGCTTTGTCAAGAAGTTCAACTCGTTAATACATTTACATCAGTTGGTGAACAGAGGAGATATTTTAAAAAATACCACAATTATAATCTATTTTTATTTCAATATGTCATCATCCGGCCTCCATTATCATGGTACACATCATAAACGATGGATGTCAGATTGCCAAAGGATATCCCTTTTGGAGCAGTTACTATGAACTTTGAAGGCTTTTCTTCAAGCATCTTTTAGTACATTGATTTAGTTGTATCTAGTTTAGAGGCCTTGACCATTAGGTGCTATCATAATGCATTCTGCTTTCAATGTGGTTTCAATTCACAGGTCTACTGTGTCTTATAGTTGTTCACTATAGATCTATATCGTGATATTTTTTCGAGTTTGATATTTCTTTTGTAAATATTTATACGAAACAGAACGTGTACACGTGCGTACAAGCATTCATAACTTTATTATATTGATGTATCTTCCAGTACAAGTATTCTTTAACAGACAAATATCAGAACCCCCCCCACACACACACACACAAGTGAAAGGTTTTGTCTCTCTACTCACTCTTTAACAGTTTTTAGTAGGATCCCAAACTGTTAGTTTATAAACCCGCTAAAATAAACAGCTTTGCAAGTTTAACTCAGTGTTTATTGAACAATAGAGGTGTGGAATTTAGGAAGCGACTTGTTAGAATATACATGTCTGTGAGGAGACATAAATAAGAATAGCAAAAAACTATTATACTGGAAGAACTGGTAATGTGTTCTATGAAGAGAACATAATATTGCTGCATAATTCAACATGGAAGCGTAACGCGAAAAGTCATATTTACTTAGTGAGTTTACAGGCGTGAGGATGAATTATGATGTTGTCGGTGGTGATGAATTTCATGGTGTCATCATGTGAAGCAAGTGAGCAATAGCTTCCTGGAGGCAAATGCAAGTTAGACTCTCCTTCTGGAGAGAAACCAAACTTCTTTTATAGAAATTGCTGGGATCCAGAGATGTGAGAAGTTTTTCCGCCAAGAGAACACGTGATCCAATTGAGCGCATCTGATTGGTTAACCGGGTAATTTGGCGTAACCGTTTGGGGGACAAATTGCGCCTAAAAACTAACCAATCAGAGAAAATGCTTAAAACATGATATTTATAGCTAAGTGCTTTCTGCTACGTCTGAACAACAACTATAAATAAAAGGGGGAGAGAGAATATTTTTTTCATTCATGCTTTTGTCAATCTATTCTGCTACAGTTCTTTCTAATTTTGGCACAAAGCCTGCAGTTTTGGGGAAAGGTTCAAGTCGATTACATCGACTCTAGTACTTGACCGGTATTTTATTTTAAGAATGACAGGCAAAGTTGATCTCAGCGGAATTTTAACTCAGAATGTAAAGAGTCAGAAGAAATACTGCAAGACATTTTATCCGATACGCTAACGATTCTGCCAGCTCGCCGTTTTACTCCCTCTTTAATAGTAATACAAAATATTTTGCATCCATTTCTTTTTTCAACATGATGCTGGACAGTTTACTTTTATTAAACATGGCAATTTGTCCGCCCTTCGCAGCACACACTCCACCCTGAGAAACCTAACGTATATATTGATTCCTTTAACTTTCTGATGGGTAGCGGTGTTATTCCTTAGGCATAAAGTTTATATATGCTTTCTATACTATTTAGTTCAATAGCCTTTGAAAGATACCAAAACTGGTGAGGTTCATAATTTCAATTTCTGTGGGGGACAGTGTGCAGAAATAGAAATTCAATGTTACTGATCTGGGGATAAATGACCAGGCAAAGTGTATATTGTGAAGTGAGACAAAAACTATTGTAATAAATACACTAAATATTCAAACAATACCCAAAAATGGATAGGCGAGATGACTTGATGTTGGTTAGTTAACATAGTATTGCGCATGATAAGAGTATTATGCTGGTTATGACGCCACATATTAGGCCTCTATCATTTCCTTTCCTGTTGGAGATGTTTAAATATTCAGTGATCATGTTTCAACACTATTTTCCATTGTAATTGAGAATATTTGAATTTCATGTTTCCGCTATTAGTTAACTAACCACATACCGAAGCTTGCGCCCAAGTTCGCTTCACAACAACCTGGTTCCGAGGCAGTCACACTACGTGTCAACTAGACTAAGTATCCTTTACTATCGCCTTGGGTTGACCAATACATTGTGAGCAGAATTTGGGAGACAAACTGTCAAAAATAAATAAATAAATTTTTAAAAAGTGTTTATCGTCTCATAACATTAGTGGTTCAGAGATCGGTAAAGTACCATACTGAAATAAGCACCGAGGTCGATACTCTCCTAAACCCTTAAAGATGATGTCTCAGTATGACTACACTCCAACAACGGAAACTGGCTATATAACTTCATATTCCTGTAGGTCTGTTCTTTATTGCAAGTTCCTTAAAGTATTAAGTGTTTGAGTAAATCAACCGGTAATTTGATTTTACGATAAAAGGGGTTTTGGTGGAAAATATATATAAGATTACATTAACATCGCTGTATCAAAATATCCACTAGTTACTACTAGTGGCGAAATAAATGCCTTGCGGTATTTACTTCGGTTCATTTACATTCGGAATCTTGTGAGAGTAGATTAGTAGTCAAGCACAAGTTGATTTCATCATCTATGTTAGAAAGCATTATTTACTACATAACAGTTGTAAAGGTATGTTCGGAGGACACTAACTTACCGATGCAAATACAGTGATGGAAAAACAAGTGCAATTTACTGTACTGTATGACTACTAAAACTAAGCTCAAATACAGAAAGAAACCAGAAACTTAGTATATAAAGATGTACACATTCCTCCTTGGAGCACCACCCTGTTGATGGTGTGCAGAATTAGACTAGTTTGTTTTTTGATAACCAATTATTGCAGTAATGTTTGATTAATACTATTAGCAGTTCATGATAAATGCTGAAAATGAAGTTATTTCATGACAATATCCATCAGGTCTTAACTTCAGATTAAGACTAACGTATTCAATAAATTAACAGCGGTAGATCAATGGCATCAGTTCAAAATGAACGAAACTCGGGATTATGAACAGATACATGAACAAATTACAGGTCCAATTTGTTCATGTATCTAGTTCGTTAGTCAAATCAACTCCTCAGAGGACAAGAGATTGATAGTTTTCAGTTATCTTTCGGCTAGTTTCAGGACTGACAGCTCGTTTGAGAAAAAACGCAATTTGAAAATTACTTTTTGAATGAACAATAGACTTATGTTTACCATAAGCTATACATATTTTAATCTTAGTATAGGTTTTAACCAGCAGTACGAGCGAATGTTAACTTGATGGTATATAGCTTCAGTATAATAATAGGCAAGAAGATCAGAAATTTGGTGTAGTATGATAAAAATTCGGTCTCGATGTAGTGTCCTCAGTCTATGGCAATACACCCGAAATTATTCCGAGAACGAAAAGTAAGAGTGCAAGTTAATTTCTCGCTTTGAGGAAGAAACAGGAGAATTCTACGTTTCGGACTGTATAGTTCGTTAAGAAGCAAAATTTAAAGTAGTTTGTCGGATATTGGCCGACGGAAGTAATGGAGGTAAATAGTGATAATGGACGAGAACACGTGTGGAATTACCAAGGATATGTTTTTAATGTATGCGTGTTTTAACGAAGATATGCTGTTTGTATGCCTGCATGTGTAAATCACGAGGAATTTTAAGCTCAGTACAGTAGGCGAGAGGGTTACAAAGCTCAGTACAGTAGGTGAGAGGGTTACAGTAGTAGAGGGTCACCCACACCCACCCCCACACACATTCAGTCCATTGTAATAAATTCAGAATTTGCGTCAGCGTTTGGCAATACATCCTAAAAAAGTCTCATCTGAATAAAATTACATCGATAAATGGTTTTGAACCAAATATCGCAGCTCAAACTCACTTTAAATATGCCTATATTTACAAAGCGACATGTGTGCGCGCGCGAAGAAAGTATGCCTTATTAAAATACTAAAAAGATACAGGAAGTATCCTATTCAGATAGCAAGTTGGTTTGCTTAGCCATTCTATTTTTAAAACAGTCCATAACCTTAATTGGGCAGTCTATAAGTGTTTTGTATCCGACTGGGTACTAATCAAAAACATTGAAGTTTGTAATTAATATATTTTTTATCGTTAAATTGATACCCCAGTTATTGTTAGGAATAATGATAACAGTCGATAACGAACAAGGTTCAAGAACAATTAGTACAAAAATATTACACGATAGCTTTCATATTTAAAATGCGTAATAATCGTCAGTAAATATATAACTCACAAAGAAAATCTGATGACTCATTTTATCACCCTTTCCGCTTTTCTAAGAGATGAAAAACTAAATGAATAAGCCGTTAATGTTTCTAACAAGTAATTTGTTGAATTACAATACACCGTATTTAGTTTAGGGTTAAAATTACAGAGTAACATCTATGGCTAACCAAGATGAAAATGAATGTTGTAATCGTTAGATTTAAGTTAAAAATCATCTTTATATACAATTTTTATTCAAATGTAAAATATTTTGATACAAATAATTTCAGCAAGAGAAAAGTAGCTTTATTTTTATAAAATTTACAAAACAACCATCTTAACTGTATAACGTTCAAAAATTCTGAAAAACAATGAGATGTTTCAGTTGCTCCTCAGTCTGAAGTTATGATCAGACATCTTTTTTTTTTATACGAGGTGGGTAAAGAAAATGAATTCGCATCTCCCAGAAAGGAATGAAATCAGTAGGTTGAATAATTCGTTCCAAAGAAGACTTAATTCAGTGAATTAAACTAATTTTATCTTCAGAATGGTTCTCGCGACAGATGCAACATGCCAAAAATATTAGAAGTATCTGCAAATAGAGTTGAGATATTTTACAATGCATCCCTTTAAAAGTTGGTATTTTTGTGTCACTAATAAGCAAGACCGTTGAAGTTTCACATTCTTATTTAACATCTAACACTTATGAAAATGAATATTTACAAATTTCGATTACGTCTCCGATTTTGTAATAACACGCGATTTTGTAATAAGCATAACACGCGAACGCCGCGAAAAGCAGAATATAAATGAAGCTGGTTAGATTTTCTACGAGAAGTGTAGGAATTTAAGCAGTCTATTTAAAATTTCTAAAAATTTTAAAAGAAAATAATTACCTTTAGGTAAAAGGTTAATTTACAGTTGGTAAACTGCAACTAGTTCACAATTACCGTCTACCACTTGATGGTGGAGATGGGATACAGGATTACGCCACAAAAAGTGGTTTCAAAATTTTAAAATCACAACTACCAAACGATAAAATATACTTAATGTCTATTACAACCAGTTCTTGCATATCAAATACATTAATAACCGTCACATTACACCCATTATATTTCCCTTATAAGCTATATTAGAACAATTTAATTATATATCAGTCACACGCGAGAACATTTTCCTTTGGTGTTCTAGCTAAAGCTGAGGCTTTCGCCCGGATTCCAGTTTATGCAATCGATACTACCGCCTGCTCTAAATGTCTATTACAGACCAGTGACAGATTTGATATCCTGACAGTAGCTATGAAATGAATACTCAATCCTTTAATAGGATTTGCCCAAACATTAACCTCCCCACAGCAAGACTACAAACGTCTGAGAAGCCCATACAGTGTTGCTCGACATATCAACCAAATCTTTCAACTCCCAACCTACCCTCTTAAAAATAGGGCACATTGGCTAATGTAGTCTGAGGTAGACTATGCCTACAAGAAAGGTGAATGATTGATAGAACGGGTCGGTGCTAAACACTTCATCTTAAGACGTTGGATAATGTATTCCTAGTTACAATATAAAAAAAATAAATAAAGTCTTCTAGTCTTTACCTCGAATGCAGCAATACCAAGGGCAACACCAAGTATAATAGAACTGTATTTCTTTATCAAAACTTCCAAAGAGTCAACACAACCCTAAATTTAAAATAAAAAATAAAAAAATTTTAAATTTAAAAGAAACAAATTCTTTAGACAAAAATCTAACTATCAAAATCACAACTTTATAGCCGTCGACTCGCATATCCTTTTTAAAAAGTAGAAACCGAATTTGACGACGCTTCTAATTATCTGAAGTGTTACTAGTCTATTAGCAGCATATGAATAGAAATTGTGAAACATTGAGATTCAATAAAATCCGTGAAAAATATTACCTTTTTATGAAGATACTTTGCATTGTGCGAAAAAGGATTCTTAGCTTCTAGCTCACATTGAATCTTATCCAGTGGCACTGGAGGATCATCGCTTTTAAGCACACAGCAAGAATATGGGACGTTACCAACCTATGAAAATGAGTTAAAATTACTGTACAAAAGATAGTCAACCTTATAACCATAGAATTGTTCTTGCAAAAAAAACAAAAAAAAAAACAGCAAGCAAAGCAATGAGATCTGCATAAGAACAGAATTAAAATAAAGGCATTCTTAAATATATTAAAATGTTAGGTACAGTGTATTTGCTAGGCAAATGTTATTTTGTAAACAGACTCTTTCCCTACTGCTGATGGTATAAAAATGTGTTTTCCAACTGAATAAAGTATTAATATTTAATTGCAACATTTTTAAACCAACAAAGATTCTTTCCACAATCTTGTAATTAAAATGTCCAAATTCTAAAATAAATGTGTTATGTGTGGTTGAGTAAATGGATAAAATGTTACCACTTCGTCAAAAACTTTAATGGTAAAAAAATTTCCGATGCAAAATATTCACTTCGGTTCCATTCTGCGATTTGTAATCATTACTAGCTAGTATTTTATCGTATTTATGGTAAGGAACGTGAATAAAGTAATTTATCTGACCCATCTTCAGCATCCTGTCTTGGTTTAAATTTTATTAGTGTTAAGAAATACCAATAATACACTAGTTATAATTCAAGTAGATTTAAAATGTTCCTTTTTCTTCAAATGTGTTAACTATTTAACTAAAAGTGGAATTGTATAACTAGTTATAAGCGCAGCTGATAACGATGGTTACCAAATGCTTGAAGGAAATAAATTCCTTCGACTTGGAATTCTACATTTCAAGTCGTACACCTTTAAAGTAGTTAACTAGGTAGTTTATGGCAATCTAAAGCTAGAGACCATGATTTAGTCATTTAAATGGCAGACGTACATAAACTCAAATGTCCTTTTTGCGTTGGCCAATATAACATTTTTTAAGTCTTCAAAATTTTCTTTTAACTCATTACCTAGAGAAGTATTGATACATTCATTTACTACTTAATAAACAATCCCTTTTCTAACAGGGATGAGATCTGATCGATTTCGACCTCTGTATATTGATATTTCCATGACAGGTCTAAAAAGTCAAAGGCTCAGGCGTTGGCACTGAACTAGATATTAACCCATATTTCTGCCATTTCAGTCTGCAACCTAATTCGCCAGGAACAATGTACCTGAACTAATAACTCTTAAAAGTTCATTTATATTCACTTGCATGGAGGAACCATTAGTTCTTATGTTCAGCTTTACTAGTTTAAATCCAACTCAAGTTGACAAGATGGTTAAGAAATTCCACATCTATCTAATCAAGCAAGGACGAATAAACATGTGTGGCCTGAATAGCAGCAACTTAGATTATGTAGCTAATGCAATCTACGATGTTGTGAATTAGCCAGGAGGAAATAAACATATGCTGAGCGTGAAGTTAATACCTTGGAACTAAATCTAACGACGTATTGCAGACTTAATGATCTTATATCCCTACAGTTAAACCTTCAGTGGTCTGGAGTAATAAATCCAGTCAAATAGTATAGAAAAGTTCACTTACAGGGAGCGACAGGGGGAAATAGTCTGTATAATTATTGGCTCCACAGCATTTCAACTGAAATTTAAATTAGAAAAAAAAAAAAAAAAAAAAAATTTAATAGATTTTTTTTACAATCTTTATATCGGATTAATTTAATTTTAAATCTCAACACCAAACTACACTTACCTGTTTTTCTTTTATTTCACAACTCAGTCTTATACAAAAAAAATTGATTTAAGCAGAAGGCCAAATTTTAGGCAAGAAAAGAGTCGCTTATTATCAACTTCAGTTCTTGGGTGTAGTATTTACGATATTAAACTTTAGTGCTAGAATTTTTTTTTATTTAAAAAAAAACAAACACGATTAACCGATTTGAGAGGTTTTTAGAAAATGAAATTTGCATGCATTCATGGACATCATTTTAAAACTAAAAACAAGTTCTTAACGCAAAAATTGTTCCATCAATTTCTGGAATGTTATGATCTATTGGGATTGGTTCAAATGGCAAATAAGTTGAAATACTAAACGATTTCGAATGTTATCGTCAATAATGAAAACATCACTTAAATTGATCAGAGATAAGTGAGTATTTAAGTTGTCAAATCAAACTACTCATTTTCCATAATATTTCCTGGAAATATTCCAAAGTATTCTTAAAAGTTCAGATAAAAATATTTAATGATATTCAAAGATTGTAGAAGCAGATGGGTACCTTAGCTTGAAGAATATCGATGGTCTTGGTAACTTCTTTATCTTTGTTATATTTCTCTCGAATCACTTCATTGGCCGCTTCTGAAATATGACTCCGGATCTGAAACAATGCATCAAGTTAAACAATATGAACAGCTATGGTCAATTCGCAGCACACCAACAAACTAGTTAGGAAACACAAATCATGGTAGTATTATTAGCCTATCCAGTCAATGAAATACCTTTGTTATATATGGTACAACATTTGCTGTTTTTTATCCTACATGCTAAGTTTCATTTTTGCTTAGTAACCGAAACTACCTAAACTTCAAATTGGATCAATACGAATAATTTGTAATTTTCCCCACTTTTAATTGATAAAATAATTTACCCGATAGCTGAATATTCAACTTTTCTGAAAAAGTTGAATGAAATGAGAATTACCAGATATTTCAAATAAATCTTCAACAAGCAATCCCTTATTCAAGTCATGGCAACACAAAGTATTTTTTATAACGGATATTCGTTCAATGAGTAAAAAAAAAAATTAAAAAAAAAAATAACTCCCAGGCGTGTAGCAGATTGTAAATAAAATATTACAAGGGACTCAATGGCATTAAATTATTCTGGCAAGAAGATTATATTACCAATTGTCTTCTACAGCCAGCTTGTTCATGAAGTGCTACGAAATATTAACACCATACATGAAGCGCTTAGAGAGGAAAAATAAATTGAATGATTAAAATTTTATGTAAATGTTAACAATTCTAGCGTCAATTATCGATATTTGAAACAATACCTTCCAGACAAAAACTATAGGCTGGCGGACAAAAGGTTAAAATTAGGTAGGGTACAGAAACATTACAAAATACTTACCTTGTTTTTCACAACTGCTACAAAAATACCAGCTCCAATTTCAGCAACAGTAATGGTACTCAACAGAAAAACATACTAAAAGAAAAAAAAATTGCCTTTAGATAAGATGAAGGCCAGATAACCTCGTCTGCAAATATCTTAAAACTTAATTTAAAGCACATCTGTACAGTTGCATTTAAACCAATGGTTAGCATGAATTTTGTGAATTTAAAACAAATAGATTACGTACCGTTCCAAGCAAGCAGCGATTTTCGAAGATTGCAGCACAACATCCTAAGGAACTTATCAGCAAGATTCCTGCACCCAAAACTACCAGTACAATGATAGATCTGCTGAAGTTACTGGCATCGGCATGTTCTTCAATTACATCTTGAATAATTTTGCTGGTTTGGTCTACTTTCAAAAATATACACAAACCCAAAATAGCAATTCCAGTGATCTGGTTGTCAAAATAAAAGGCGATGTCAGTGTAGTTCGAACAATTAACAGTTTATGCAACCAGAAATAAATTAAGTCTAGATAAAATTAAAATAGCTGCACATATGTAGTTTCTCAATATCTTCCTTATTCGATTCTCTTGGAAATTTCTTTTACACTAAATTTGATGAGTAGTTCAACTGCATTAAAATCCAGTAGATTTCTTTTTATCGCACCAAAAGCGAACGACAAAGTCAACCTAAACGACATTTGAACTCTGAACAAAACTGCACATCGTAGTACTTTAGTATGGAGAGTTAACATTTCATATTCGGAAATATTACAGCTAAGATTAATAGATTTCCTTTTCAGTCCAACATTCAAGTTTCGTTGGTTTCTTATCGAAAATTAAATTTCCCAAAAGAATAAAATATACTTACGACGAAAATAACGTTTAATGTTATGAGGATTACCCGACCAAAGTTGTGTAGACAAGACATGATTCGCGTCTGTTAAAAAAAAATAAATTCGATTGGTTCTTGAAATTCATACCCAAATTAACAGAGAGGCTCTTTAAAAGAATAGAATTATTAATTCAAAACGTATGATAATTTACATTGTACAAACTAGGATTAGTCATGAAAATGCACATCAGAAATGTAGAAAGATGCCAATTAAAATGAAATTAAAATACTTTAGCCTTAATTGTTGCGAGATTTTAAAAATAAAATTAACGAATTTAAGTTATGTTAAGCCCTTCTGAAAGCTTGAAAACAAACGAATATTTATGCCTGTTGTTATTACAATAACAGTAGAATTACAATTACACAAGTTGACAAGTTAATTTGATGTTGTGAAAGGAATATAACAGTGGTGAACGATAATCAACCACTCTTAAAAAAATAGAAAGCAAAGTGACAAATAGAATCCCCATTTACTGAGAAATTAGGTTTAACCTAGTGGATTTACTGCATTGTGCAATGTTTGAGTGTCCAAGTGGGAGAAAAAATATTCTATGTATCTGGTAGGATTTTCGTTCCAAAGTTGATAAACTCTGTATTACTACAGGTCTTTCACTTTAGCGCTTTCGTTCAGCCGACCGAAATTAGGCACGTAGACTGAAGAGACGGGGTGAATCATAGAACTCCGAATTCGCATGTATTTGTCCATTATGCTTCTGGCGTCGATGATTATGTACAATACATCGATTGTGCTACGCTAAAACAATACCTTCAAGAATGCCCATCAACTACACTTTCCTTCTTGAAACTTTAAAAGCTTATAGCTCTATGTATACAGTTGCTAACTTTTCAGTTACTGTTTTTACAAGTTCCACTTCACACATGAACATAATACAGAAAATATAAACATCAAAATTCACATTAATTACACTCTGAATTCTTAATCAGTTATGTATTTAGTATTTTTATACGATTTTAATCTATTTCGCCTCGTATCAACTGGAACTACGTAATGGCACGCGAGTTATATTAGGGAAAGCTTTCGAACTTCGACCAAATTTTAGACTTTATGGAACTTATCCCGAAATTGCTTTTCTTTGGCTAGAGTTGGCTATTAAAATTATTTAAGGAACAAAAGTGGGTGGAAGAAAGTGAAGTAGGGATGTTCTTGAACAGTGGTTATATTTCTAAGTCTGGAAGACTTCATTATTTGAAAAGAATAAAGAAACAATTCTTTATGGAGATAATTTAAGTTAAAATACACAAGAATTCATACTTTTAAACTTATGAAACAAATACCGATTCAATGTTCTTTACTCTGAAAGTTATAAATGGTATTTTACAAATTAAAAAAAAAAAAAATCAGGGTTCTTAACTGTAGATATATATTTCTAATTGATTTTCGTTAAATATTAATAAACTGATAGGATGGGGTGGAATATAGAAATATTGTGACGATATTGCAAATAAAATATTTGATGACTGAAGATTATAAATTGGTTGTTATCAACTGAATGCATCGTAAAACAAAGAATATAAATGTTATTTCGAACTTACCCGTCGAAAGCAGCCTGAACAGTGTGGGTTTTATTCAAATACACACAGTCGCAGATAAACGCCTCCCACTCTGACGTTGTCACTTTATATTTATTTTTTTATGTCGTTGCTGCTATTTAGGATAAATAGCAACAGCCTCTCCCAGAAATCCATATCCGTCACATTGGTAAGCAGTCAACACTTATCAAGTGTCCTATATTCCAGAGTTCAGCATTATTATTTCTATATAATACAACTCGAGTTTTCGTAGAAACAAACACTTGACGTTCTACGTTCAAATTATAGCGATAGCTTTAGTTGATCACTTGACTTTTAAAATAAACCAGCCATACATACTGAGAACAATTATATTTCATTTTGCTCATATAAAAGGACTAGTGTTAAATACTTATTCAATAAATAAATAAATAAAAAGTTATCTTGATATATAACACCGACGGATGTTGTGCAATAAACCTTCCAGCAACACAAACAATGCTGCAGGGTAGATTTGGGAGTAAATTTTTTGTTGACAGTAAAGGAAACAAACTTTAAAGCATTTCATACAACTATGAAGTGAATCTTAAGAGTCACTTCAAAAACTTTAAGAAATACGATAAGTTATAATGAATATGTTTCCACATATGTGTATTGATAAAAAGTTTGTTTAAAATAAATGTTATTATACTCGCGCACACACACACACACACACAGGGATAACCTTGTTAACGCATAGGCTGAAACCTAAGGCATGGGGGCTCGACAAAAATATGTGTATAAGTAGAAAAAATTACAATCAAACCAAAGTATTTATTTCGGAAAACGTGGTCCATAGAAATTAGAATACGTTAATCTGTAAGTAAAATCAAATTAAATAAAGAAAACAATGACTATTTCTTTATTATCACATTAAAACTTAAATTAAATAGTAGTAATTATACAAATTAATAATCGAAAAATAAACTAAAATTTTTCTTGTCATCGAATTCATTAGTAACATTCTAACAGTTAATTTTACTAAAACTCCGAGTTAGTGTGCATCAATAGGACGTAATTCAGTTTTTCCTTATTATTTTTAAAGGAGAAAATTACCTTTCTCCATTACAATTCAATACCATACATTTAGAGGGGGGGGGGGCTTAAGAGAATTTATTTGGCACAACTGCCTCAACGTATGTCGTTCAAATTTACATCCAGTGTCAATACAAATACATTTACATAAAGTTTTATATACTCTTTGAACTGAATCTATTCGTCCGCAAGTCTGGGTTCTAGACAGCAAGAAATCAAATATTGCCGCATGTAATTTTTCATCCTTCAATCGCCAAAGATTTTTCAAGATTCTACACTTTGTATTCAGTCATTTGAGTGGGTATTCATCAGTTTACTCTAGGCGCAATACAACTGAAACAGAATGATTCATTTCTGGGTCGGTTTCCTGTGCCACTCCTTCATTGCGCTTATATTTTCTGTTTATTTCTTCTTAATAAATGTATAGAAAACTTAGAGATAATGCATTCTATTGCGTAATTGAACAATGGCCCTGTAATGCTTCTCCCAAAGAAGTCTTGTGACAGTTTTCAGAACGTTATTCGTTTCAAATAGTTATACAACTCTTTCTTGTTGAGCTTTGAAGTGTGTGTGTGTGTGTGTGTGTGTGTGTGTGTGTGTGTGTAAACATGTGAGGATTCTGCGTGAATCAGGAAACGGCGGCGAGTGAAATTTTGTAAATAAAATTATAAGCCTTCACCGTATCTTTTATCTTTTATCTTTTACTTGTTTCAGTCATCAGACTGCGGCCATGCTGGGGCACCGCCTTGAAATCTTAGACGAATGAATCGACCCCAATACTTATTTTTTTAAGTCTGGTACTTATTCTATCGATCTCTTTTGCCGAACCGCTAAGTTACGGGGACCTAAACTAACCAACACCGGTTGTCAAGCGGTGGTGGGAGACAAACACAGACACAAGGGCACACACACATAGATACATACATATATACGGGCTTCTTTCAGTTTCCGTCTACCAAATTAGAAAATATGCCCAGCTTGATCCCTGTAGTCTGATGCTGCTAATTTGGTATTGATGGGATCTTCCCATTGGAGAGGATGAATTTATCCACATGCATTCACTGGGTGAATATATCCCTTCTTGTATTTTGATAGAGCTATTTGATTTAAGCAGAATGTGAATTTTTCTGATATGCAAAGACTGCATTTTTAAGGGCCCTCCATTAAATGGTATAGCCGATGTTTTGGTCTCTCATGTGGTAAGCTAATGTTGTGATGTTACTGTTATCAGTGTGTCTAAAAGACGATTCATGTTGTAATATCTTGCTTGAATGTCCTGTTGCACATGCCTATGTAACTTCTCTTATCAGTTGTTTCGTTCGGTATGCTTGACATGGCTCTAGTTCCATACACTACCGACTTTATGCTGCATATTTGGTCTCACAGAGAAAATTTTGGATTTCTACAGAAATTGATCTGCTAGGAGAGTTTGTTTGAAATAATTGCATTCATATATGGACCACAACTGTACATTATCTTGACCCCCCCCCTCATGGAAAGTTTTTTTTATTAGGAACTCTTAGGAAATATTTATCTTACAGTGGCAGGAATTTTCTTTTTCTATGTTCATCTTCATATATGGAGAGAAAAAAGGGAAAGGTATACCAAATGGTCTCTCAGAGTCTACTCCTGGATTGTAATTCCATGGAAATTCCATATTTCATAAATGGCCTTATTTTTGTTTTAATACATGCTTCTATTGTTCTTCATAACATTACTTCATTAGCATAAAGGTTCTAATTATAGCTTTAATTTTCTTCCATAGTTAAGGTTGTGTTAAGCAAAACACTGGGACTTGTTTCATTATTTTGAAGATTTTGTTTATGTATTTGATTTTGTTCCATAGTTTAGATTATTTAAAGCATAACACATCGAACACACACTACAACAAACATAATAATATTATAGATTATGAAAATATATTGAGTTTAAAGAATATTGATATTTTTGATATTATATATATTGATATATTTCTGAAGGAAATATGTAAAAATATTAACACACCGATGTAATTATTACTTGATGAAATTGTCCATAAAGTTGGAAGTTCAAAACCTTAAATAACTGAACATGAAACATTATCACACATAAATAAACATCAAAGAGAGAGCGCGCGCACACACACACACACACACACACACACACACACACACACACACACACACACACACACACACACCCGCGCACATAGATACCATATACGCCGTAAACAGATACACGTGTATCCAATTTTTTTTTAAAATTTTGGTTACACGTGTGTCTGTTTATAACGTTAACCCCTTCATCCTCCCTCTTTAATGTATTTCTTCCTTCAACATTTTTGTTACTGTTTTCAGTAATAATTTTTCTTCAGCTATTTTTACTTATAAAGAAATCTGTAAATACGTTCGAAATTCACACTGCATTTCACGTACTAAGTTTGCAAATATATATGCAAAACAAATTACGATAGAATATACATTTTCTGAGAATGTTCAGTTACAAACAAACATCAGTATAGTTTTAGTAGTATAGTGATTTACATATAAATTCTGAGATGTTCGTAGATTTGTTTTCCAATGATGAAATAAATTTTATCAGAAACTTTTATCATATATATTTCTTTTTTTCTGTAGTTATTAATTTATACACTCTTTGTATAGTAATATATATTATTATTACGCGTTGAATGATACGTGTAGAAGCTTTTTTATGAGTATCACTAAATTCGTGTAACCCATATATTGTGAATAATAATAATAATAATAATAATAATAATAATAATAATAATAATAATAATAATAATAATAATTGAATATACATATGACCACCTGATAACAAATGACCTATTTCCCAACGAGCAGAAAGGGTGTAAACGAGGCTCATATGGCTGTAAGGATCAACTTTTGATTAACAAAATGATACTAGAGGATTGTCATAACAGACGCAAAAATCTATCAATTGCTTGGATAGATTA
>JAOPUL010005356.1:25111991-25127230 GCA_027564515.1 Octopus rubescens
TGTGTGTGTGTGTGTGTGTGTGTGTGTGTGTGTGTGTGTGTGTGTGTGTGTGTGTGTGTGTGCGTGCTTGTGTGTGTATATGTTTGTGTTGCATTTGTCCCCTCTCCACCACTCGACAAATAATATTGGTTAGTTTACATTCCCATAAGTTAGCGGTTTGGCAAAAGAGGAAAATAGAATAAGTACTAGGCTTACAACTAAGTACTGTGTCGAAATGTTTGACTAAACCCTTCAAGGCGGTGCCCCAGCATGACCACAGTCCAATAACTGAAGCAAGTAAAAAATAAAATATAAAATTCGTTAGTTCGTTCATATCACTTCCGATTTATCACGTTGTTTGACAAGTAAATGCGATCGATTTTCGGAAAAATATTAATGTCATTGGGATTCTGCAAGCATACTTATCATACATGCGAAGTTTGAAGAAAATCGGTGGAAAATTGCACGAGTAAGAGGGGGAAAGTGGAAAAAATACCAGTTATATGCGGTTTTCCTATTTTACGCGGTTGAACTTTGAAACCATTTTGTACATTAAACCTGCCCGTAAACATAATTAATGTATGTGTGAAGTTTGAAAAAAATCGGTTTAACGGTTTGGGCACTAGAAGGTAACATACACACACATACACATTCTTTGTTTTAATATATTAGATTACTGAGTAAAAAAAAATAAAAAATTGAATTCAAATGTCAGGCAGATTTGATGAAACTAAATAGTAAAATATTTGAACTTTTTATGTAGAAGTTGCAAAACTGATTTTTTGCATGATGAATTAATAAAAATGAGAAATACAGACTATTTTCTATGAAATCCAGATGTGGCAATATGTTTAAAATGAAGAAAGTAATGTTTTGAGTGGAAACTGCACTCAGAAGAGAGAAAGAGAGAGAGAGAGAGAGAAACATACATGGAATTAGAGAGAAGCAGTTACAAATGTTGAGATTAAGAAAAGGAAAGGGAAAATATAAATAGAGAGAGAAGAGAGAGACAACTGTCAAAAGTCAAAGGTCTTGTTTCTTTACGGGACCTTTAGACAAAATGTGATAGTGCATGACCAGCTGTGGCACATAAATAATGTATGTGTAAATTTTGGTGAAAATTGGTTCAATACTGTAAAAATGCATAGCTATTACACACAGAGATTACAAATTGGTAATATGTGTTTTGAGAGTTTTATATGAACAAGTTAGATTCAAATAAGGTGAGAGGCATTTATTGGGTAAATTTCTCAATATTAAAGCTAAAACAATTTTCTAAATTTCAGTGATAATCAATAAAATCCAGATTGCAGTAGTGATCAACATCAACAAGAGTCATTTCAGTAAATAATATATAAACTGTGTATACCTTGAGGAGAAGCAAAATATAATGCTTCCATCTTTAATTTATTTCAGCAAATCGATATGCTGCTCTTCTCATTCCCCCTGCACCTGGTGCTGTAAATGACTTAGTTCACAACAAAGATCTTGCTGATATCCTGAACCATTTCATCCAGGAAAAAAGTAAGCTGTCATATTGTATATAATTTTAATAAACTCATAACAGTATAAAGGTTTAAATTTATTTTTAATTTTAATTTCAACTAATACCAACTATTTAAGAAATCAATATTTAGTGTTGGTCGAAACCTTAGTACTCAAGCATGAAAGAAAACCAAATTCATATTTATGTCTATGTATACATACATCCATACTTACATAAATATTTTATCATCATAATTTTACATCTGCTTTCCATGGATAGGATGGGTTTGCAAACTGGCCATACCCAGCCCAATTATTCTACCTGTTTTATGTTCTGAGCAGACCAGGCCTCTCACACCTACCCTACAATGTCATTCTAAAAGTAAACAACCGCATCATCAAAATCTTGAAGCTATGAGATAATGCATGATTAATTCAAAACAATTGGAATAAATAAGCAGTACATTTGACAGAGTAATCTGAATGCTAAAGAATTAATGTCAATCTTCCAGATCATTACAAAAGATCTTTTTATATTAACAGAATTTCAAAACTTGAAATATTAATCAGCAAAATATCCACTTTTTAGTGTTCCTTGCTATATATGTCATGTCTCAAATAAGATACAGTAATGTGGCATTTTCAATTCAAGCTAGAAATGGGAGTTGTGAAGTCCATGACTTGTATGTCATTAACAAATGATTACAACCAAATAGTCACAACTGGGAATTTCAAGTTTATATACATGTATTTAAATTTCTTTAATTTTTATGTTATTGTAGAACCAATCTGTGCCATCGGTATGGGCGTTACAGGACTTTGTCCTGCAACACTTAAAACCAAATCTAACAACAGCTACTGGAATTTTCAAGATTACAGCATGACTGGAGTAAGAAATAACAAATTGTTTTCTTTATTTTCACTTAATTTAATGGGCATCATATATTTAGATTTCATATTTTGCGTTTAAGTTCAATCACTATTTTGGTTTCCTAGTAGTTCAATAAGTTTTAGTGATATATTTGTTTTTAGAGTCTGATTCCATATTGTAAATTATATAAACTGAATATATAAATTACTGAATCACTGCTAAGTATATAATTCACTCAAATTCTGATAAAAATATCATTGGTTGAACTCTTGCAATTACTAGCACTTTTTCTCCATCCATCGGATGCACAATATTTGTTTATGATCACCTAGAAATAAATCCCACATCCATTTTATGTTTGGTAACTGGAATAAAGAAAGACATCCTGCTATACGAACTTGTTTTTACAACTTATATCCATTGACAGAATCATCATCTACCACTTCTTATATTTGAAAAACAAATATTAGTGTTTAAAGAAATCATCTATTATTCAAAAGTGGAAAAATTGAATTCCTATTTAAGTACTTAATAGTTCTTGCTAATATTTATTAGCTAATGGAGCTATTTATTATTAGCTATTTAAATGGAGACTTGATATAAATATCAACTTTATGAGACATATGAATTTTGAAAAGGAGTTTATTTATTGCCATTCTATAATGAAATTTTGACTTTCACAGATTCAAAACTATAATATATTGTACTTATTTTGATCTGGATGTTAATCAGCCTTATTTGAGCTCATGATTTTAATACTTTATTTTTAACTACTTCATTCATTTTTTTTCTGTCTGAGAAGAAAGGTTTGGCCTCAGAGTTTGTGTTGGTCCTCTTTGTGATTTTAAAGGTTCATTCTTGTGACAAATGAAAGAATAAATAAAAGCTCAAAAACCATTGCTAACACCTGTGACAGTCATTGCTAACTCCTGTGACAAATCTAACTGGAAATTGATGATTTTAGGTAGGCTGCTCATAATCCTGTGCTCACTGAGGATGGGCATCTATCAGACACTGATGAAGAAATGGATACAGAACTTTCTATTACCTGAATGGCCAATGTCCCAAGGTATTGAAGGTTTTGAATATAAAGTTGCTTAAAACTCTAGTGAGAAATCTTCCTTAAAAGTTAGGAAAGCTTTCACATTTGCATATTTTTTATATGAAAATTTTGTATTTTAATTAAATTATTTTTATTCTTTTACAGCCTTCTGTGTTAGAACTTGCTCGTAATGCTGATTTTGCAAATTTACCCATTGTTCCCGAAGATTTCATTAAGGACAATGGTGCCAGTTATAGCAGTAAGTATTTATGATATCAGATTATCTAAATACAAGCTAACTAACATCAAGAATTTGTTGCATCAGTGTGAAAACTGAGATTTACAGGAGAAGGGGAAAGGGTTTTTTTTATTATGCTTGCTCTGGAACATTAGCAACATTGTGAAACAGTTTTGAGAATCAAAACTCCACCTTTTGCACTATACCATATTTTATCAACAATTACTCTAATTAAAATAGTGTAAGACATGGTCCTTGAATGTGGAACATTTGTGACAGCTAGAAAGTGTAATATTAATGTGCATGAATGATGGAGCACAAATGAGCTGGTGAGTGAAAAGCTGGATAGAGAAGATTGTGCTGGTATGGGTATGTGATGCATATGGAGGATGTCAGATATATAAAGAATTACTGAGTGCTTGAAGTGGTTGAAACCTGCAGAAAAAGAAAATCTAGGAAGACATGAACTTCATGAAGAAGTTGACAATGAACTATGACAAGTGGCAACATGCAGTGCTGGAGAAAACCCACTAGTGTAAGCATGGGAAAATGGTCATTATGGTGGTGGTAATGAAGGTTGAGATGTATAATATATCTACAGGGTGGTCTGAAAGTCTTGTCACCCCTACCAAAAAGTAATGAGAACAATAGATTTCAAATCATGATCCTTTGTCGTGTGTTAACATTGTGGTTTTGGAATTCCTAGCTCGGAAGACCATTTTCATAGTGACTTCTTGGGTAATCGTAGCACAGATGCCTCCACCTCTGCACATGTGTCCCTTCGCGTTGAGGGTCATCCTGTCCTCAGTTTGTTCTTAATTGATCTTGTGAGAAACAGTTTATGTTCCCGTCACAGTATCATCCTCTTTGGAGGAGCTGGTTTGCCGAATTTTGCAGTGAAGTTAAAACAATATGTAGGAATGACAAGACTTTCAGACCACCCTGTACATTGTATCTTTCACTATCTTTCACAATATGTTAAGTCACTATCTACTATATTTATCAATCTCTTATCTATCACTCATCCTTTTTCCTATTCACGGTACACAGTCTGCATATCAAAGAATAGGCATTTGATCTATTCATATATGTACAATTCCTCTGACATCATCCTTTATCACTCTTTCTCTCTTCTGCCATTACCCTCTATCACTCTTCTACGCTTCTATCAAAGACTCCTATTTAACAAGGGTGGTATCAAATCTGTGCATGTAGAGTACTCTTACCATCACCCTTCCTTACTGATAGCCATCACTCTTCTTTCTGTAATTCCTTTCTTACCATCTTTATTGCTATCCAATTATGCTGCTCATGTTATTTTCTGCTCTATCTCCTTACCAACATATAGCCATCATTGTTTCTCTCTCTCCCATTACTCCAACTCCTCCCATCCTTTCGCTCTTCTCACTCCGTTTCCCCATCACACTCATACTCATACTTTCTCTTCTTTGATTCATATAGTCATCATTCTCTCTTGTATCCATCGTCTTGGTGACATTTGCTTTAAAAGAATGGAGACAATATAGAGTGGATTTTTAGTCTTGCAGGATCAAGGCAGCCTCTCACACTGTAGTGCTGGTGCCACAATAGAATGCACCCAGTACATTCTGTAAAATGGTTAGTGTGGGAAAGATCTAACCATTGACCCTCAACCTATGTATGAGAGTAGTAACTCTATGAACTGGCTTTGACCACGACAACCCATCCAACGAAGGGAAAACAACTACAAAATGATGATGGTGGTGATGATAAAAATGTATGGTTTTTTTTATAACTTTTTTTTTTGTCTGAGATAACAGAAAAGTTTTATACAAAGAAAATAATCTAGATTTATTCAAATAAAATTTCAAGTCGTTTTATACAACTGAATGTTTTTTCTTCAAATTGTTTTTTTTTTTTCTTTTAGCTCTAGATTCACATGACTGCTGGTTACAAGATATATATTTTGAAAACATTTTTATGATATTGCTCACATAACAAGAAACAATTGATCTAATCTTTAGTAGTAACAATTGATCTAATCTTTATAACAACTAAAGAATTGAAACTAGCTTTGCCAAATTACATTAATTTCTTATTCCTGTTGGAAAATCATTTGCACTAACCAAGTTGACTTATCTATCTATGTTGTGTCCACCAAAAGAAGCTTCAATCATGTACAAAGGTTGTAAACATCAGGTTTGATTGTACTTAATAAATGTATAGCAAAGTGCACAGTGTGTGTGGAATAAACTGAAATATGGCACTCAATTGGCTACTCTTTGTCAATGTTCCAATTTAGAAATACAACTCAATAATACATTATATTTTTCTATTTAAATTATCAATCATGTAACAAATGTAGCTGTGCTCTATCTCTCTCTCAATGTTTAGAATATAAATAATCAAATAGATTTGGTTTATCATCATCATCATCATTAAGCGTCCGTTTTCCATGCTGGCATGGATAAAATGATTTGACTGGAGACTGGCAAGCTGGGGAGCTGTGCCAGACTCCAGTCCATTTTGACTTGGTTTCTATGGCTGGATGCCCTTCCTAATACCAACCACTCCAGAGAGTGTACCGGGTGCCTTTAACGTGTCACCGGCACAGGTTATTTTAACGTGTCGCCGGCACGAGTGATTTTAACATGTCACCAGCACGGGAGTTTTTAACGTGTCACCATTTCTCTTATAAATTTTCTATGAAGTAATTTTTTGTTTTCATTATAATAACATTATTCTAAAGCAATGTTTGGTAATTTTCTCTGGAACTTTCAATGCACGATGTTATGAAGTCTCTTTGCTAACCAGAACCACTAAACAAAACTAACCTACTCTACCTATTTGATGAACATTGGAGAATCAGTTAGCTCAATACAAAAAGATACATATGATTAAATTCTTTTGATTATTAAATGTCAGAGAATACAAGACATTCAATGTTTAGATTATTTTCTTTGGAAATCTAAAAATCATTGCAATTGTTCAATTAAATCTTTTTCATTTTTTTCCAGGCAGTGAATGTGATGCTATACACATCATTGTTGACCGACATCTTGTTACTGGTCAGAATGTCCAATCAACCCTTATAGCAGTTCAAAACTTGATCTTACTATGCAACCAGAAGTAATTTATATCTCATTTCTCAAAGAATCAACCAAAATCATGTAAATTCTCTGATTCCATATAGACTGTCTTTCCGTCATTATGTTTTCCATACAAAATTATAATTACTAGAAACCAAAATAAGTTTTTAAAAATATTAATGCTGTTTTCATAATACAGCCATGTATATGAGTTTATTTTTGAAGACATAAAATATCTTAATTATTATTGTTATTTTTTTTGTTTACAAGTTTCAATATTGATTTTCAGCTTTGCAACATTTTTTTTCAGAGAAAAGTTGAACCTGATGAAAAGGGTATAACGTTCAATGTAGAGCAGCCAATCCCTTTCAATATTTTGGTGAATTTGTAATTATTCAGAAACTGTTCAATAGTAAACTATTTCTTAACTTTGAAATGGAAGCAGTTTTTTCCTTCTTGTGTATTTCTGTTACTTTAGGGAGTGTGAATGATCATCATATTAACATATTAATATGGGTCAAATGAGTAAATGTCTATGTAGCAGTTCTCATCGTCATCTTTGTAAGGTTTAGCATCCTGACACAGCTCTTATTACTTCTGCCCATGTCTCTTTTTTCACATGATCCTTCTATTTGCATCATTTGGTGCTGTTTTCATTCACTTATCATTAATCATATGCATCACATCTTCATACCATCACAATTTTCTCTTTTGCATACAAGAGCAAATACCACTGATGTTCATGTTTTCTCTCAGCACACTTGTACTCCATTGGTCGTACATGCTGTCATTACACATCCAGTAGAGCACATTGACTTCACTTCTTTCTAGACTTTACATAGTCTTCTCATTCATTTCCCATATCTTGCTACCATTCAATGGTATATGTCATACATATGCATCATATAGTCTTTCCTTCACTGAGAGAGAGAAACCCTTTGTTGTCAATTGATGTACCTGAATTTTTTCCATCTCTTCCTTACTCTGGTTACTATAATTTTGAAACACCCACTTCTACATTTAGTCATTTAAACTTATCTCCAAGGTAACAGATGCTCTCAAATACTAGGCAACTGAGAAATTTCATTTCCCTTGTTTGCTGCCACTATTACATATGAAATCCTTCTCTGTAAGACTGATTGATATCCCATTGCACCTTTTGTGCATTCAATGTTTGCATTGGCTACAAAGTATAGATTTCCTAAGTACTCCCTTTTTGCATAACCACTTTTTAGATGGTAGTACTGTTCTGTTCTATTTTCTGCTCACTAAAATTTGTACCTTTGATAAATTTATCTCTAGACATCTCAATTCTAGTCCTTGTTTCCATGTTAAGAACTTTCCCTCTAATTCTTTTAATGATCTGGCCATGAGAACTAGATCATCAGCATACAATAGGTCCTATGAGCAGCCAATCTTAAACAGCTATGTTATGGCCTGGAGCATTATAATAAACAGGGGAACACTAAGAATCAAGCCTTGATAAACACAACTACTTCACTGATAAATTGCTTACTAAACTAGCTAACTCTTACTTAGCTAATAGCACTCTTATACATGGCTTGTATGGTTCTCATGAGCTATTCCTCTACCTCAACTTTTCTTAGAGGTATGAAACCCTAATCAAAAACAGTTTAGAAAATAAAAATCTCTATCATCTATCTCCTAACCTTCCAAAACTCTTCTTACTGAATAAGACCCTCAAACACACATTCTTTCAAGAGATGATAACTATCAGTATTGGCCTCTTTGAAGAAACAAAATGCTTCCTTTGAAAGTAAAAGTTGTTTCCAAATATAGTAAATAAAGTGTAACTGTAAAGAGTTCAATATAGTCAAACATATTGCTATCATAAGCCATATAATTGTGAGTTAAATGTAAAGAAATTCATTTTAAATTATAAAAATATAGTGACTTCTTAGATTCACACAGTCACATATTTGTAGAAGGTGGAGTTTATTCAATTGGGATCACAAACAGACAAATGTATAGAGTACCAGACAGAGAGTCTATGGGTCACTCAACCTGCTAGAAATAGTAACAAAATATCCTTCGAATCACACCCTACTCTTTTGATAAAGAAAAAATGCATTGGATAATCTAGTCTTAAGCATGCTTCTAAAAGGACTGGATAGTCATGGCTACTATACCTTTGATTGTAGGTCTGCTCAATCAAGTGACATGGGACTAAAAACAACAACAATTAGTTGAAAAGTCAATAGGTCATATTTTATCACTATCATTACTTTTACACAAATACCAGTATGTCAAATACTATACAACAAAAATGTTTGGCTTATGAAAATTATCTCTGCCTTAAGAGGATGTATCATAATTACCAAATGACAATTATGACCAGCTCCACTTGATAAGGAGAGATAAACTTAAGTTTCAAGATTTCTTCAAAACTGATATGCCTTTAAGTTAAAAAAACAACCTTATTATCTGAAGATGAGGACAGTTGTGGGCATGTGTTTCTGGCCCATGTTATTCAAATACATGCTACTGGCCACTTCGAGTTATTTCTGTCAGGTAATTTGCATGATTTAAACAAAAATGAGCTACACCATAACTGTTTTCTACTCCATGGCTACTGGCAATAAGGTTAAACGATTATGCTGTTAAAGACTATTGAGTTAGAAATGTGTCCATGACTGTCCTCTTATCTCCAGACAATAAGATTATCGTTTTCCTTAATGGCATATCAGTTTTGGAGAATCCTTGAACCTTGAGATTATCTCCCCTTCTCAAGTGGAGCTGTTCATAATTGCCATTTGGTACTTATGATACATCCTCTAGAGGTGGAGATAATTTTAATATATCAAGGATTTTTGTTGTATGGTATTTGATATACTTCTATTTGTCTATGTATTCAAATATATGTACCTTGCCACTTCGAGTTAAGAGAAATAACTCATTTTTACTTAAATTATTTGATTCTTAAATGGCTTGCTGAAAATAGGTACTATATTGCAGAAGCAACTCACTGTTGTAAGCAGTGGTAGCACTATAAATGAGTGTTTCATTAGTTTGTAGTAGTGAATTCAACTCATCTTCTGTGTATAGGTTAATGAGAAATTGCTTCCACCAGGCTGGTTCCCCTCACCTCCAAGATACACTACATTAAGACAGTTTTCAATGGAGTCCATGTGGTTATTGTATAGTCATTTAAACTTATCTACATCAATAAGTGTCAATGTTTGTTTTTCTTGAAATAACTCCATGATTTCTCAATGAATCTTTACCAAAATTTGCAGATATTTAACAATGCATGAAGGAAAAAAATGCTTAGCTAGACACTCACACAAACAATCTTTGAGTTCAACAAACTATCAACTTTGCCCAAGTGGGACTGAACTCAAGATGAAAAGAATCATTTCTGCGTGATTATTACTCTTAGTTTAGAAATATAATTTTCAAGTTTGAATACTTTGTACACGTCCAAGTATAAGATACTTAATGATTAAAATATTTTCATCTTTTAAGCTGTGAACAGTTCAAAGAAATTATCTTTTTTTTTTATTATTAGGTATTTAACTTTTTTTTTCTGCATCAGAGTATGATGTTTATCAAATCTTGTATGTATCATATTGAAATTTTGCATAAATGTATCTAATTGCTATAGTATTTCAACTTAAAATGACAGTGGAACTAATTACTATAGCCTTGGGCCAATCAATACCTTGAGTGAATTTGATAGATGGAAACTGTGCAGAAACCTGTCATGTTTGTATCTATGTGTGTTTGCATGTCTTGACAACTAGTGCTAGTTTGTTTACATCCCTGTAACTTAGTGCTTTGGCAAAATAGAATAAGTACCAGATTTTAAAAATAAGTACTGGGATTGATTTGAATAAGTACTTTCAAGGCAATGCCCCAGTATGGCTGCTGTTCAATGATTGAAACAAGAGAATAAAAGTAAACATATATCAGATGACATTTAAACAAACAAGTTGCTAATTTATATTTTTAGTGAAGTTACTTATTTTTGGGAATTGTAATGTGTAGGTTTGCAAATTAAAATTTCAATGTGAAAAAACATTGAAATTTTAATTTGCAAACCTACTATTAAGAAACCTATTATTAAGGGTGTTGGATTGACAGAATTATTATAGTATTGGGTAATTTTTTGGTATGCTTTTATGGTTTCAGTTCTTTACATTCTGACTTCAAATCCCATCAAAGTCAACTTTGTCCTTCATCTCTTGAAGATCAATAAAGAAGCAGTCAGTGATGTTGACCGATGTCCTCACCACAAAAATTGGAGCTGAGCTTAAATTAGAATCAATTATTAAGAGTAGTGGATTAGCAGAATCAGACAAAATTTGCAGCATTTCTTGCATCTTTTTATGTTCTGAGTTTAACTTTGACTTAGTTAAGGCCAATTTTGTTATATTGACTCCAGAGGGAAGAAAGGCAAAGTACCAGTCAAGTACCAGAGGGTTGATGGTATTGACTAAGCTCTTTCAGTGGTTGACAGAATTAGATGAGCAACAAATTAGATGTCATGTTGATCTAAGTTCAAAAACTGTTGGGGGGGGGGGGTCAAATTCATCTTTCCGAGGTAAATAAATAAAATATTATACTGAAGATCAATTCAATCAACTATAATAGCTTCCTAAAATGTGTGGCTGTGTGTTTACATCAGAAAACATTATCAAGCAGTGCTGGTAAAATTAATAGTGTTGTACAAAAGTGCCTTGTGGTATGTAGTTACATCCCTTATTTTATGAGTTCAAATTCTGCTAGGGGAAGTTTTACTAAAACAATACCTGTCAAATGTTGGGAGTTTTGCTCACATTACTTTGATTCAGTCAGTTCTATAACTTATTTTAAAAAGAAATTATAAATATGTATCAAACTAACCAATATAGTTGAAATGACCTGAATGGTAGAAATTTGAGTGCTTATTCTGAGAATAAGCACTCAAATCTCTACCATTCAGGTCACAGCTTTCTCGGTGTGAAAGGGCATACTAATTACTTTTGACTAGATCCAAGATAAATTTAAATAGGAAAGGTGTGTAATCAATTGAATTAGTCTCTGTAAAAAAGAAAAGCAAAACTGATAGCAAAATAAAACCATAAGAGACTTAGTTTATTCATTTATGTCACTCTTTTCTTCTTTCTACCCCTCTATATTATTACAATTCTTGGGCTACATACCTCAGTGGAATTAGAAAATATCTCCCAAATTATTAAAAGTAATTTCAACAGAACAAAAAGCATACATACACACACTCAAATGTGCATTTATGCAATAAAAAAAGAAAAGCAAAACATTTGGTTCAGTTTTTATTGTGATTTTGTTTTCATTTGCTAAACTTGCAACTGGAGAAAAGAAGCTCAATTGAAATGACAAATTTGGATTAACAATTCAAGATGTCTGTACAGATAATTTGTCGATTTGAAACAATATATGATGATATATTTTTCACTAAAAACATGTTGGGCTGTAGATAACTTATGTCATAAATAATGATCATATACAAAATATAATGAAAACAAATTATTATTCCTTAGAGAACTGCTGTTTGTAAAATTCTAATTTACAGAGTGGGGGTAACAGTATTTTAAAAAGTAATTGTTACATAATTAAAGATGTTCAATCTTTATGGAAAGAAACAATAAATAATAACAATTTAATAATATATACTCAAGAAAAACTGAAAAATAAGGCATCTGAGAAGGTTAACTTTATTTTATTGGGTTCTTTTTTCCTCTAAGCAAGCTAATGAGTATAAAACTCCAGATTAGAATCTATATTTCCAATTCAAATATGAAACCTGCTTTCTTGATTTAAAAAATAGAGATTTTGTTTTCATATTAAAATTAAAACTCCTAATTATAAATTACTTTACCTGCTGGGAAATTATGTGTGTAACTAAAATAACCTTTTGAGAAGACTAAATGAAATATTTAAGTACCTATGGTTTCTAAAACATAAGTCTTCATGAATTAAACAAATCTGAGAAAATAACATAAAGGAATAAAAAAAAAAAACAACAATTGGAATGTTATTAAGCAAGACACACAATACAATAGACCCAAATACCAACCTTTTTGTTTTTTATTCTTGAACATTGAATACAAACAGTCATAAAATGACAAATGAAGCAATTGTTTGTGACATACAAATCTATAAATGAAAGCAAACAATGATGATACCACTGTTTCCGATATAACAAAACAGGATAAAACTTATCAGCAGAATAAGCATCCAATTTAATACGAACATAAATTGGAGGAAAATGAAATGCATCTCAATTCAGTGACTGGAATATAATATTCAATATATTTCCATTTGAAAACCAATTTTTATTCCTCTTTTATTTTTATA
Source organism: Octopus rubescens (assembly GCA_027564515.1). Taxonomy (NCBI): domain Eukaryota; kingdom Metazoa; phylum Mollusca; class Cephalopoda; order Octopoda; family Octopodidae; genus Octopus; species Octopus rubescens. The sequence goes on from JAOPUL010005356.1 coordinate 25,125,014, forward strand.
ACTTTTTATTCTTCTTCTCAAAGTTCAAATCAGTCAGAAAAAAATATTCTAATTTCAATAAGCTTTTGATTTTATTCTTTTTTCCTGGAAAAAAAAAAAAAACAATGCTAAACCCAATTAGATGAATCAGAGGCTTCAAAAACTGTATGAAATACAGTTGATATGTAGACTCTGAAATACCATAGCCTACATATAAAATATGTTATTGTTAAACTTCTATGTTCATATATAGAAAATATATATGTCAACATTCTGAAAGATGTTTATAAAAACACCAATTCCATCATAGAGTCTAACTATATAGTGTGGTAATACCATATTGTAAAAGTTGAGCAATGTAAAATACATATTTAACACAAGAGATCAAGTTCATGGAGGTGAAGGGGCAATGTTGAACAGAAAACTAAATTTTTCTAAAAGAAAACTAGAAACTTACATGAAGTTTACTAATTAATTGTTTATTCATAAATAAATAAAAATTAACAATCTAACTGCAATCTAATAAATATATAGTGTTCCTAACAAAAATAAAATCTAACTAAATTATAGACAAATACCAAGCTATAGCGAACATTAAATATTCTTAGAGTAAAAAGAAAATTGGAATTCAAATGCCATTAATTTCATTATATATTTTAATCCATAATCCAAGTGCTACTTATATATATATAAAGAGATTCAACTTATAGTAAAACCATTCACAGCTGTTCAATTGAGCAGTATAACACAAACACCGGAATCAATGCTTGTTGTCCTTACAGTAGGAGGCGACATGTAGACAAATTTAAAATAATGCAGCTACAAGACATCATGCTGCATCATTGTTTGCTTGTTGTTTTGTTTTTTTTGTGGTGGCAGGGGAGGGAGGGGGGTAACAAACTGATAAAAACAAAGAAAAACATGAATAAGCAAAAGAAAAAGAATATCACTCAAACAATGATATAGTGTGTATATGTGTATGAGGAAAGAGGTGTATATATACACTTTAACAAAAAGTTTCTGAAGGATCAAAAAAAAAAAAAAAATATCAAGTTGAAATTGTCCAGCCCTAGACAACCATTTTAATGACTTGCTCCAGAAAAGGAAAGGATGACACTGGGAAACTGACTGCAGTCGAGTAAGGCGGTTGCTACAAAAGAAATAAAAAAGAAATAAAAAAGATTGTTAACATTGATTTTTATGTCTCACTGGAAATGTATATAAATGTACAAATACACAAATTTAACCTTTGTACAAACAATTCACACCATGCCAGCATAGAAATATAGACATAAAAATAATAGCATTCAATTCATGAAGTAGAGTTTATTTATTGGTTCAAAGATGACATCTTTACTCAAAGTTCTTGCTACATCAGAGCCTTCAGGCAACAAAATGATTAGGCCATTGTCTTCAACTATAGCCTCAGGCCAACCAATGCTTTGTGAGTGAATTTGGTAGATGGAAACTCTAACAAAGCACATTCTGCATGTGTTAACATTTATGTATACCTACATATGTTAATGTTTGTTTTTATGTAAAGTTATAAATAAAAGCTATTTAACATTAAACTGAAAGATTACTCAATACTTTCTAATTGAGTACATATATATCAACTTTTACAAGGAAGAGGCAGGCAGTGATTTAAAAGTTTCAGTTTGCTTGCCTTCACCAGACTCTAATCTACTTTGATTCATTTTGGCTGTATTGTTTTTTGGGGAAGTGGAATAATGTGATGATAACTAGATGTGGACAGAAGAAGCAGTTGTGAAGGAACAAAAAAAAAAATACATCTTACCTAAGAGTATATAAAGCCAAAGAACCAAAAATTATCACAGTCTAATGACAGTGATCCAGCTGGAAAACAGTCATACCACTTCCTGGTAAAAGTTTATATATAAGTATATATATATAAATATAGCCATCTAGGAATCCATAAGTCATAAAAAGATGCACTCATATATTTGTCAATAGAGTGGATATATATCATCATCATCATTTTAACATCTGTTTTTCCATGCAGGCATGGGGTAGACGGTTTTGACTGGAATCTGGGGAGCTGCACCAGACTCCAGTCTATTTTTTGGCTTGGTTTCTACAGCTGGATGCCCTTCCTTAACGCCAAACACTCCAGAGAGTGTATCACCGACACATACATATCTATATATATATATACAAGTCAAAGGGGGGAGGGCTCACAGATGGAGCCAGCATTGCTAGAAATAGGAGCTAAAGAAC